>JAEQBH010006339.1:0-157736 GCA_016808115.1 Tetrastigma voinierianum | reverse complement strand
CATGTATTTCCCTCTTCTCTCTCTAGTATGTAGAGAGATTCATTCAACCATTGCCGCTGCACTCTGTGGACCAGTTATTGCTTCCCTGACATTGACCATTATTTTATTATTATTTTTCTAATCCAAATTTTAATGCATAAGAATATATAATTTTATAAAATATAAAAAAACCCTGACGATGGATCAGCATTAAGGAGAGAGAAAGTCTCTTCTGAATGCCTAAAGCGGCAGTATTGATTCCTGAATCCTGATTACTGATTTAATTTATTTTTTTTTAAATTGTTTAATTAATAAATAATTAGAAGAAAATAAAGCTCCCGCCGTACGCTGTCACTTCTACTAATAGGGCGGATGGCTAGATGGTGGGCGAGACTCCCGATACAGTGAATACGAAATGACCATTGTGTCCAAATTTACGGCTAACATTAGACCCTCTGACCCGTCCCCACTTGCAGGACCGTAATTACAGAAGGCTTCCAGGGTAGTTTCCGGCACACCTGGAAATTTAGCTGGTTGGTCTGTAGACTGTAGTTCATACTGTGGGTGCGTCGTGTGGGATGCTGGGATCATCTGACCCAATTCGTTAAAATGCAAATCTTTGGAAATCATCAAGCTATATTAGAAAACTATATAATATCAAAATGAACATGAACAATTTATTTAAGTGCAAAAACCATTAAATAATCGCTGTTATAACCTTGGGAATTGCAAGTTGTCACGATTGCTGACATTGCACCACAAGCACTACACATGGGCTCGCATTCTCTACGCCTTTTTTTTTTTTTTTTAACCTTATTATTATGATTTTTTTTTTATTATAAAGTTACAAATTCTCTTACATTTCGCCACGTCTTGAATTTTAGATCGGTGGATTTTGAATGATGGGGTTGATTTAATTTCATTGTGGATTTCACCATTATTTTTATTAATGGGGTGATTTGAGAAAACCTAATTTTGGAAATTTGACCCTTCACCCATTTTTTTTATCTAATTTTGATAAAAATATTCTTCTTATTTTTTTAGAAATAAATCATTTTTTAAAAAGGCAATATAAATATATGAAATGAAAGTAGATATTTTTATCTAAAATAAATTCTTTTCAAAAAATATATATAAATATTATATTCACAACTTTAAGACTATTTGATGTTTTTTAACCAAATATTTATTCTATTTGTCAATTATGCCAACTCAACCCAATGTGAAATGCCTTTTTTTTGTTAGTCTTCCGTCAAAATTAGATAAACAAAATTACTTGATAAACGTGGCATGATATTATTAAATCATATAAGCTGTTCTTTGAATAAACAATTTAATGAAAGGAGTGGTTTGACATTTATATATAGCTAATAATTCATGGTCTTTTAATTTAACTTTTATAAAATAGGTGAAAATATAAAAATAATTGTTGTAAAGAATAATAATAATGATAATAATATTTTGTAATATACCTCCTTTTTCACTTACATTATTGAATTTAAACTTGAGAGCATAAATATTAATTTTAAATTCCATCACTTAAACATCCTCATATATTTCATTTATAAAATTTATTGAAAGAATGTACCCAAAATCATAGTAAAGAATTTACAAGACTATGGTTATCACGAATACCAAAGAAAATGAAGAAATTTTGTTTTATTTATTTATTTAAGTTTATTATGAAAAATATGTCTGTAAGATGAATTAAATTTTGTATATTTTTATATTATTTATTTTTATATAATAAAAGAAACTAAATAAGATGATTTTAAAGAAATCTATACACAGAGGATAATTTCTTTGAAAGTCTTTCATTTGCTTCTTTTCGATGAAAGTTTCATTTTCGATTGATTCAACCTTTGATAAAAAAGATATACCTTAGTTATATTTCATCCCTTCAACAAGTTTAGTAATGAGCATAACAGCCCTGTTGTTAAGATGGAAAGAAGAATCTATGATTAGCTTTTTAGGAAATTTCCAAGCAAATATAAAAAGAGATATGATTAATTACATAAATGACATCTTAACTTTTCAATTTTTATCTTAATTTTATTTTTATTCAATCCAACTATTTTACAACGAAAATCAAGCTCATTAGAGTGTTGAATTAATAAAAATTGGAGGACATAGCATTTACATCATATAAAAATAGTCAAATATATAAATTATGTTTAATGAGGTAAAAAACAATATAATATTTTCTTCATTAGCTTTTTATTATCTATTTGTAATAATAAAACAAAATTTTGATAAAATTGACTACTATCTATTATCTAATAAGGTTTGATAAATCATGGAACACTTGATTTGATTGGACAAAAAATTAAAAGTTAAGACACTTAATTGAATAAAATAAATTCAAGACATCAAAAATAAAATAAAACTGAAAAGTGAGACCTCAAATTCCTTATATATTTTGAAAGTGAAGATAGCTAAGGATATGAGTGTTTGAGTCACATGGAAACTTACCATAAAGAGTAGGTGTGATTTTTTTATTTAATCTTTTGAATATAACTTTGTTATGAATAGTGCTAATTATGATTAAGTATTTAATTTTTTTGTTTTGTAAAAAAATAAACTTTTAATTTTATCCAAAATGTGAAACAATAATTTTGAATAAAAATTTTTTAAAATATGTATGTTTATATTTAATTGGCATGAAGCGGATGAGTTTGATTGGATCATAAATATTATGAGATTTTCTTATATTATAATATTTAGTTTTTTTCTGTAATAGAAAAACATTAAAAAAACCAAAAACCAAATATTTTGGTATTTTATATTTAGTAAAAAAATTTATGATAAGTAATGAAAAAATTAAAAGCAAGCAGTTAATCTTTTGAAAGCTATTTAGCTTTCATTAAAAAGTCAAAAAATAAACACAACCTAAATATATATACTTTTTTGATACTTAAGACAAGTTATGACTAAGCATACTTATATCAAACTTCAAGACCCGAGTAGAATGGATTGGTAACTTTTAATAATCAACTTCTAATGTGGTTAAATCTCATAGTTAATTTTACATAATTATCCCAAAAGGTGGCCAAATTTTCAAAAGATAAAGCAATTTGAATTGATTTCAATTTCGGCGCTCCCAATGTGATCGATTAGATTAGCATGCATAGTAATTATAGTTAAAAAGAAGAAAGATGAGGATCACTTTCTTTAGGCGGTTGATGGTTGAGTCAAGAAGAATATTTTCTTCTTTCATATTTGATATTTTCTTTCATTTAAAGCACTTTCCATGCAATCAAACAAAGAAGACTCCCTATGGGATTGGGGGTTTGAACATTAATGATTAGAATTTTGTGTTAGCTGCCAAAGAAAGCCAAAAGAAACACAGGGAAAAGGAAAAGCTTTCTCCAAATTTTAGTAAAGAGGTCACCTACACTCAATACGGTTCTTGAAGGAAAGTGGCGACATCCCCTCACCCCTGATCCTTATCCATTTTATTTTATTTTTATTTTTTTTCTTATGACCAAAAATAAAAAATCTTATTGAAATGATTCCCAAATCTTTCTCTGTTGGACTTTATAGTTTACAAGCTGTTGCAAACTTGCAAAAGTTGCTCATTTTCTTTCAACCTATGACCAAATGTCACTCATTAAATCTTTAGCAGCTTGCACCAACAACTTGTCTTTACAATGTGCATGCATGATGCCTAAATTCGTAAATTATTATTATTATTATTTTTATAATCATAGATGTTCAAGTTAATTTATGTGTACTTCAATTAATTTCCACGATACCCATTTTATTTAAAACTCCAATAATCTAATAATAAATAAACTAATGATTATTAGGTTAAACATCAAAGTTTTAAACCAACTAAATTACTTTTTAAATTTCTATTCATACATGATATATTGTAAACTTTATTCTAAATTCGATTTGGATTTAGTCTTGATTATCTCATTTACGTATCCCATCCATTTTATCATTTGAATTAAGCATTTGTAAATTAAATTTTAGTTCATTTATTTTTATTTGAGATATTTACATGGGGGTAAAAGTGGAGAAAAAAATAAGCTCATTTAGAAAGTACTGCAATAGTACTTTTTTTCAATTTTAGAAAAGGCAGCAGGTGTCATAAAAGTGTGAACACAAATTGGTTGGATTTTTTTGTACTTGTAATAAATGCGTTCAAATAATTTAAAAGTTTTTATGTAACATGTGGATGAGGCTGAATGTGGACATCTTAGTAATCCCAAACTCGTACTTTGGACGGTGAATTGTTTGTAATATCACTCTATTTATCTAATTTTTCCTTCTTATAAATATCATTGTATTATAATTGAAGTCCGTTTTTTTAGGAAAAAGATGATATGTAAATGATTATTAGTAAATTATTACTAATAATATCACATCTATTTGTAATCTAGTACGAGATTTTGTTCAATTTCATAAAAAACAATTTATTTGTTGGATTTTATTACATTTACAATAAATGTGTTAAATAATTTAAAAGTTTATATGTAACATACAGATGTGGCTCGATGTGGACATGCTTAGAGCGCTTGTTTAGTAGGTAGAAATTTTACATTTTACTGCATTGGCTTTTAACGAGGAAGCGCGTTTGGATTACGAGAATAAAGCGAAAGCAAATTTGAGAAAGCAGAAAATGAATTATTTATTTTGACATTTTATATATAAATCGAGAAAACTTGATTATGTCTTTTGTTTTAAGCACATTTTAATTATAAAAATTGAAAAAGTGTAAACAAAACCAAATTATAAGTAAAAAAAAAAGTGTAAAGCAATAAGCGAATCAAGACAAAATCAAATGCAAAAAATGAATAGTAGCGCCAGTTTAAGCCTTTGTTTTATTGTTTTATTAAGCTTCGTTTCGAAAATGGTTTATAAAGCAGTTTAGACATTTTTATTTTATTACGAAATTAGTCACGAAGCGTATTTTGAAAATGAAAAGCAAGATTGGAATCATTGAAAATTTTCGTGATACGAGATTTTGGATATAGTTGAAAATTTTAGGTGAATGCAGGCGCCAATAATCCACAGTGCCAGCGAGATAGTGTTTGTGTGGTCTTATATTTGTCCAATATTCTTATTATAAATTATTGTATGATAATCATTTTCATTTTAGGAAAGGATGGGTCTAAATGATTACAAGTAAATTATTACTAATATTATGAGGGTCTTTTTTTTTACCGAAATAGTATCAAGGCTTATGTGTCACATCTCAAACCGAATAAGTGAGAAATTTTTTAATATTATATAAATATAGGTTTACTCTGTCCCAATAAGCAGCGTCTTAAAGCGTGAGGATCCTTTAAGTATGAAGCAGTTATATCTATATAATTGGCATTTGAATAGATTTATAAAAGGGGTATTAGATCCATTCACGACCACGTATGATTATGCATTGGATTTAGTGCGTCATATAAAGAGCCTTGAAATATATTGTGTTTATATAAAAGGTGTTTGTCATATCTTATACTTTATAAGGGATATACTTCCTAAGACTATATAAATATAAGTTCTTCTTAATTTAATAAACTTATTTTAAAGTTATAGGACATCTTTTCATCCAAGAACGGATAATATTTATATGTTTGGCCAGATCGATATCTTATCGTAAGATAATGTGTTAAAATAATTTAAGGATATGCTTGTCAAAAAGTACTAAGAAAAGGAAAAATGTTATAAAAAATTATTTTCTCATTTTTATTATTTAATAAAAGTTTTTAATGAAAATTAACTATAAATAAAATTACTTAAAATTTTAAATTATTTAATCTTTATATTTATATTTATGAGTTAAAATAAATAAAATTTGTTTAAAGCATCAAGGTGAAAATAATATGTGAAATTTAAGTATATTTTTATTTTCTTCTTCTGTTTTTTTCCTTTCCTAACGTTTTCCAACCAAACGTAGCCTAAAAGTTCCTATGTAACACGTGGATCATTGTGGACATCTTAGTACTCCCAAGACTTGTACTTGGAGTAGTGTTTGTGTGGTCTGATATTTCTCCCCGGTATATTTAGTTTTTTAAAATTTTGAAAGGAAAGGTTTATTTATTATAATCATTATATCATAATAGAAAATTAGTCTTAAAATCAGACTTTTGCAGTTGAAATTTTTAATAAAAAATTTGTTTTTTAAATATAGTAGCTTGTAAATTTTATTTTATATATCTATAATTTTTTATTTGTACTTTAATGAGCTCGAACCCAAAACCTTAATTATATTTCCCTTGAATTTGAGATCCTATATTATTAGGCTAGAGTTCAAAGTTTGTCATTTATAAAAGCCCTCCTCTCAGTAAATTCCCGGGTCCACCTATTAAGAACTTGTTTGGTTATAGTTTTTGAAAATTATTCTTTGTTTTGAAAAAATAAGGAAAACAATAAAACATAGATAACACGTTGGCTTCTAGATTTTTAATTTTTTTTTGAAAAAAATAAGAAAAGTAGAAATTCGAGATAACGATTTTAAAAAACAAAAAATGATGTTATTTATGTTTTGAAATGGTCATCAAGAACGATTTTCATAAACAATAGCCAAATAATAGTAATTTTCTTATCTTTAGTATGGTATGTAAAAACATGATAATTTATTTTTAAAATTTATTTTCGTATATAATATGAGATTTATATAGATGGTAAGAAATTTGTAAAAACATTAATGTGATGAATTTAGCATGAAATATTAAATCAAAATATGTTGTTTAAAATAAAAATAAAACAATTTTTTCTCTATTAGCTTTTTTTTAACAAAGCGAAGAATGATTTTGATCATTCTTGTTAAATGATCAAAATCTTGCCTTTTTCCTTTTTTTAAATAAAATAGTTCTTTTCAGCATATATCCCCAGGTTTTATATTTATTTTATTATTTAGTTGTTTGGCTGCTTGCGTGTGATTAATAAATGACTTTTTTGATGCGTCTGGTTGTGTCATCTTAGTCTGACGATTTAGTTTTAATGGCGTTGTTGTGTTTGGTATATAAACTGACGAATTATAGCGGTCGGAGATGTCAGCGCGTGAAACTGGCCATCGATTATTATAGGCTTTAAATCGTTTTATTATCTTTGTGCGGATGTTGTTTAATGCTTTTATGATTTTTAACGGTTTGATTATATATTTATATTAATGTGTATTGTTAGTTGGAATCATGAAAGTATTTTTTTCAGAAAATAAAAAATAAAAACAAGCTTGCCAAGACTTCATGGTTAAATGATAGGGCATAGGAAAAAATTAGATTCGAGTCTTTTTAAAAATAGAATACTATAATATTATATTGTAAAGTGAATGGGTATAAAAAAAACTTTTTTTTTTAATTATAAACAAATCTAGAAATGGTAAAATTTTAATAGTCTTTTCATTATTAATATGAAGATAAACAATGATTTCATTTCAAATGTCACATTTTTTCTAATTAGATAAGGAGAGAGTGGCTTCTGTTTCATGTGCCTGAAATGATACGTAACCCCAGGCCCATATCGGGGGGTAACCCACGGGCCAGAAATCGCAGCTAAGGTCCAAATACAAATCATAAACCTTATCACAAACAAAACAGTGGGCCCCTCATAGGGGTAGTAGGTCCTAACTCCTAAATCCAATAAAAAAAAACATGGTAAAAAGTAGGGCCCACAACAGGGGTAGGAGTTTGGTCAACGGTCACGTCACGGACCATGGTCCACATTTCACGCCAACATAAAGGTGGTGCTTGACTGCTGGGTTCGGGTCCCCTTTTAGAGTGAGCTTCTCGTCCACCACTCGGTACGACGTCGTTTCCAATGAGGGAGTCGCATTCTCGATTTTAAATCTGGTTCCAGTCGTTTTCCGGTGGGTGCTCGCTCTCACATGCCCCTGCCTCCATGGGCCCTACCCCCATCACATGCAAGGTTCCTATGTGGGTCCCCCCTTACTCTTTATCTTAAGCCCTTTCCTATTCTCCTAATATATATGTTTTTTTCTGGAAAGCAAAATTAACACACCGAAATGGTATTTATTACATCTCAATTTCCTTTACTAAAATTAAATAAAGATATGAGCAATATAAAAATCTCACACAACAACATTTGTCACATTCCATTGAATAATTATGAGTTAATAATATTGAATAATATCTCGTTTGTATGATAATTTTCAGATAGTATGAAATTAAAACTATATGGATCTTTTGTCCCAAAGTGGATAACCATTACAAATCCTCAACCTCATAATAGGGATCTTAAAGGTGTGGTTTTTTTTTTTTTTAAATATATTTATTTATTTTATATATTATGTTGTATTATTATGTTCTTATATGATTCGAACCTAGATTTTTCGTAATACATTCCCATCATTTTATCATTTGAATCATGTCTCAAGGGCAAAGATAAGGGTTAATCATTTTATTTACCATATGAAACTTTAAAAAATTAAAAAATGGTTTAACTCATAATCCAATATCCAATGGCCTAAATTTACCTCATCTCATAATAAGTGACAAAAAAAAAGAGATAACCTCTAAACATATATTTTGATCTGATCGCACTTGTGCTTAAAAAAATTGAAATCGATTCAAATATCTCGTAAAAATCCTCCCTTATAGGAGATTTCTCTCATTATTTGACAAGATGTAATGAAATTTGGAGTTTTGGACTATCTTAAAAGATTCAGGACATCTTCGCTGTATAATAAGACTTATTTCTATAAGAAATTAATGCAAAATTTCCCATAAAGTCATCTCCTTCTAGAGATCTCTCATTATTTGGCAAGATGGGACGAAATTTTTGGTTATCCTAGAAGATATTGGGCATTTTCGTAGAATGGTAAGACTTATTTTTAATATTCACATGGTCTGAATTTTGCATTATTTTATCTTTATTATCATCCCCAACAAGAAAGTATAATGAAAGGCATGTTTGTGGACATACTTTCTTCATTTAATGACATAATAATAATAATTATTTTTCTTTTTGTTTAGAATTTGGATGAGTCTAATAATGACATAATTTAATTGAAGTGATGGAGACATTTGAGGGAATGCTTAAGAACTTGTGGGGTTGGGTGTATGGGGTGGTGTTCCCTGTATGGCAAGTTTTAGGGCCATGCCTCCAACTACATGCTCTACATCTTGTCCCTTATTTATTTTTCTTGTAATTATTAAAAAATATTCTCCATAAATTGCATGTATTGGGCTTTTTTGTGGGCTTTTGGGTGGATGGGCTTCAATTATTAGCACTTGGATTAAATGCGGTTTAAGTGAGTTAACATCTCACCTACCCATTAATTGGACCATGCCTGGGCTACCTATTTTTTTTTTTAATAGGTTAGTTGATCGGCCCGGCCCACACGATCTTCAGTATCCCGTTTTCCCACGCGCGTCTGGATTCCAAAACAAAATGCTTTGCCGCTGTCTTGCACAGTGAAAAGTCATCCGACGGCTATGGGCGGCGAAATCAACGTCAATTTTCCCCGATATATCGCTTTTAATCCGACAGCCGGAATTTTCTTTTGCAGTAACCCAATCTCTCTTCATTTCTTTCACTTTCCAGTTTTACTCTCCTGTTGAATTTGGTGAGTAGAATAATTTTATCTCTGAAACCCTAGTTTGACAGTTGTCGTTCTTTATTCTGTCTCTGCAATTTTGCTTTTGATCTTTTTTTTCTTTTTTTTCAAGTTGTTTTTTTGTTTGTTATTATTGTTCTTATTTTATGTGTATCGCTGGACCCTAGTTAGTGTTATTGTTGAATCAACTGCTCAGAAATTAATTATAATTTAATTATAATTGATATATTCATAAAATATTGAAAATGCTCAATAGTTCATTGATTTAAGCATAGTTCCAGAACCTGTGTTTGATTCTTGGAAAACTATAGGAAAATAGGGAAATGGAAGGGAAGTAAAAAATAAATTTAAAGCTGTTATATAATTTTGATATGCCTTTTGAACTTAATTAACTTGTTTTTCTTGTTCTGTACAAAGGTTAACTTAATTTTTTAATGTATACATGTCTCACTGTCAAGTGAAATCCCTGAATGAAAGAAGTCTCTAAAGGATGGCTTGTTATTGCAACTACGAGAGAATGATTGCATATGGTCTCTTAAATACATCAGTGATCAAGATTCAAGAGGCCTAAAAACTCAGTGGTTTCTTGTTTTTATTTTTGATCCGGTAACTCAGTGGTTTCTTGTTACTCAATGACAACCTGATTACAGTAAGCTAAATAATCTTTAACACTGAGGATGTATTTGATTTCTAGAAATTGTTAAGAAAAAAAATGATAAGAAAAATTATTTTCTGATACGTGGTAATCATATTAACAATTCAAAGAAAATAAAATATAGTTAAAATTAGTTAGATAGTTATACATTTTAAAATAATTTAATCTTTATATTGATGAGCTAAAATAAATAAAATGAATTTGAAGTAACAGTGAAAATGATTTATCAATTTTAACTCTATTTTTTTTATTTTCTTTTACTTTTTCATTCCTTATACTTTTCCTCTATTTTTTCCCCTTTTCAGGAACCAAACATAGTCTCACTAAATCTATCTATGAGAATTCATTTTCATTTCTTTGATCTGTTGGGTCGAAGTGATTCATTTTGTGTCATTTTACTTGTAGCACTTTCTCTTATTTCATGTTTCTTTTGTCCAAGCTGGTGATTGAAATTTTAGAGAGACCATGGGTGATGCAATTGATTTAACTGGGGATGGAGGTGTACTGAAGACAGTCATAAAGCAAGCCAAACCTGATGCAGTTGCTCCAACAGAGAGCCTCCCTCTTGTTGATGGTATCCTCTTATCCTTAACATTGGCACATTCTTGGTGAACTTATGAAGGATTTTACATGATTATGGGAAGGAATCAACCATAGTTTTAACAGGCGTGCTTTAGGCTCAAGGCACATCCACTCCCTAGTTATAGTGTCTCACTTGGCAAGACATGCACCTTATTGAAAAGGCATGCCTTTAAATTTTTCTTTAAACACTTCTATTCTAAAAATTTATATATTAATTCATATAATTTCATAATTTTTTTATTAAATGTTTCTTTTAAAAGTCATAAATCTTAAAATTTTAATTAATTGGATTAGATTTTTAATCAGATTTTATAAATTTGATATGCATATTAAGGTCATATTTCACTTCACTCAAGGGCGCCTTATGTTGCGCCTTGTAATTAAGCTATAGGAGACTTTTGCTCCTACGTGCTCCTTAGGCCTTTTAAGACTCTGGAATCAACTTCCCATCATGGTGCATGGCTGGTTTGGCAGATAAGCTCTCTTTGTTGAGCAACTAGTGAGAGACTTTTCCACAACTTGAAAGCCAGATTATATTAAAACTATATGTGATGCATTTATTTGTGTAACATATTTTTTTACTTTCTTTCCTGCTTAACCCTATCTTTTCTGGGCAAGCAATCAGAGATATGTTTTCCTAACTGAATTACTTGAAAGTTTGTTCTTTTTCCAATCTGTTTTTTCCTTTGTATCTTATTAATGCTATTCTTATTTAGTCATTTATTTTGTGAAATTTGAACATCATGCAAATTGGGACACCCTCTTTTTCTATTTTTTTTTTTTTAATTTTGCCTTTTGAATTGGGAGTCTGTCCTATTGTTGAAACAATATTGTCGTCTCTCTTTCTATTTCTCCCCCTTATTTTCTCTTCTAATAAAATCTACTATGAAGGAGTCATTTAACCATCCAATGCCATGTTTTGGATGGGGAACCTTATACAAATAGCGAGTAGTGCACTTTGTGATCCTTCTTTATGCATTCAAGATTACTATAGTATACTTGCTTGTGTTATGCAGTGCATTATGAAGGCACTCTTGCAGAAACTGGTGAAGTTTTTGATACTACTCATGAGGATAATACAATATTCTCGTTTGAGCTTGGGAAAGGCAGTGTAATTAAAGCATGGGACATTGCTTTGAAAACAATGAAGGTTAATCTGTTCTCACTACATTATCTTGCCATATGAAGGTGAATGTTCCTGTTACATGTTCTTTTATGTTGTTTCTTATAGGTTGGGGAGGTTGCAAAAATCACTTGCAAGCCAGAGTATGCATATGGAGCTGCTGGTTCTCCACCAGATATCCCTGCAAAGTAATATTTTTACTACTGTGTCTCATGTTGTTGTTAGCACACAAGCCAAAGTAACAACTCTGTTTAAGTAGAATAAAAATATAGGATGCCCAAGGATTAAGATAGTTACATTTATGTTGAATAATGCTTACATGAGCATACAATACCTTGCCTTGGGAATGTGGAAGCACTGGACCTTATTAGAACCCATTTTCTTTTAGACTACATACTTAGCAATTGTTTTCAACTATGCTTGGGAATGCAGTTACAAAATTTGAATTAATAGATAAGACAGAGAGAGGCTCCATAGGTCTATCTTCCCAATAAAGGGGAAAATATCAAATATTGGGTGTACCTCACATAATTAAGGATTCTATGATTCTGAACCACTCTTAGTGGAAATCTTAAATCATAAGTTCAAGATGGAAATTCTTAGTTTCATCATCAAATCAATTGTCACAATAATAATTTTCTCTTCTCTAGAAGTGAAAATGTAAGATCTTTAATAAAAATGAATCACTGGGTTGTTGTCAGTGAATTGATTTGAAATTTCAATCAACTTTTTGTAAAGTTTTCTTATCAGAATGTAGAAATGAAGTCATGTTGTCTACTTCTTTCAAGTTGTGATAGAATTCAATTTTGTCGTGAACAGTTTCATCTTGAACCTGATATTTTACATTACCTAACAATGTTAAAACTTCTACATAGTTTGGCTGTTTTCTCTTATTTATTTTCGTATTTAAATATCAATCACTTGTAGCTCCTTTAGTTCCAAAAACTGAAAGCAAAGTTTGTTGTTAATGCAGTGCCACCCTAGTTTTCGAGGTGGAGTTGGTAGCCTGCAGGCCAAGGAAGGGTTCAAGCATCAGTAGCGTTTCTGATGAGAGGGCTAGGCTTGAGTGAGTCATTATTTCTATCAATTGTTTATTCTGATGATCCACTTTTAAAGAACAGCATGATGATACATATCAAAACCATTTTTTGAATCAGCGAGCTTAAGAAACAGAGAGAGATGGCTGCTGCATCCAAAGAAGAAGAAAAAAAGAAGAGAGAAGAAGCCAAAGCTGCTGCAGCTGCTCGTGTTCAAGCCAAGTTAGACGCCAAGAAAGGTCAGGGAAAGGGAAAGGGCAAAGGAAAATAGGACCATTTTTAATGTAGACTCAAGTTGCAATGGAGGGGGGATCTCTCAACTACATTTACAGTAATAAACTTCTACCCATGGTCTCTGTTACTAGATTTTCTCTGAGAAGTGCTAACATTTCCGACTGATTTCCTCCCTTGCACTTATTGAGTAACTTCGACATGTTGGCCTTTTTTTAGGCACTTTCTGTATTTGATCTCAGTTTCTTGCTAGCATGCTGTTAGAAGTTTTTCTGTGAACAAATATCAATCCGTTTATCCATGATGATTGGAGTTTCTTGAATAGTTCCCTTACCTACTGTGGTTGTGAACATAGCCTTGATGGGAAATTGGGATGGACTTGATTCAGGCCTAGCCCTAATTGATTTCTTTATTACAATATTGTCACTTAGTTGAAGACTTCAGCTACTAAATATATATTTCTAGGCCAGGGAAAAAAATAATTCATATTCCAGAATTTTGTACGAAGCTTCCTCCAATTTATTATATGGAGAAAAGAACATTATTCTGAAAGAGTAATTAATAAATTAGAAAGAGGAAAAATGGAGGTCAAGATGAGGTCAGAAGGGTTTCGGAAGAAATATGGGTCAACACAGGGGAAGATCAGAGGGTGGAGGAGGCAGCTTCTGGTTAGGCAGTTTTCCATCCGTTACTATCCAAGCCATCTTCAAGCCCCAGCTTGTGTGAACCTCCAAATGGCAGTGCATGAACCATACACCTATTCACAAATTCACCAACCATTTAATTGATATAGTTATTATAAACTCTGTTCTGCGAAGAGTGTGAAGGAGGAAGAAAACTGTACTCACCTGGGTTATCTGCAAGGAAGCGAATAGCTACCCGTGCTGGGCCAGCTTTACCGGCAGTGTTCCTCTCAATTGGGTCTACGAGATTGAATTTCGGAGGGTCCTTCTTTGAATCAAAGTTCCCAAAACCTTGACCAATAACAAAGAAGTTGAATCCATGGAGATGCAGGGGATGGCTTTCAATTCCAAGAATACTAGTATCTTGCAGCACCAACTCCACACTGGTGTTAAATGGAAGCACCACCGCCTTAGTTCCATTGCTCACCATGGTGTTGTTTGGTGGTGTCCCTGTATAATTGAACGGAAAAATCGGAGTGGTCGGAAAATCTGTGGTGTAAACGCCTTTGGATTGTTGGAAAAAGTGGGCTTGGAGAATGGCTGTGGTGGGAAGAATGAAGGAGACATTGTTAACCGAAGCTGCAAACATGGTGCTATTTGTGGGTCCTTGACAGCTCTGGTTCTGTGGGCAAGGATTTGTCCCCAGCCCAACCATTGAAGAAAATCTCTTGTCAACCTTTTTGGGTACATTAGCAGGGAACTGACTGTTTGCTAAGCTTCGGAGTTTTCTGGTGAAGTTGGCTGCAAAAGAAGTGTCGTTTAGAGGAGGGAGTGTTGGTTTGAAGAGTGGAAGGTTTTTAAATGATGAGGATTTGGGTGGTTGTTCGTATTGGAGGATTCCGGCGACGGTGGAATTGTCGAATGTCCCCCGGCCGGTGGCATAAGGGCGAGCAGACATGAGGAAGGTGGCATTAGGGAAGTGGGGTTTGGCTTTGAGAAGCAGGTTGGTGGTTTGGCCTGGTGTGATCAAAATTGTATCGGTTTTAAAGGGTTTTGACATAAAATTAGCATCCACATCAACCACTGTAAAGGGTGTGATTGTGGGAATGCTGAGAGAAAACCATCATTGAGTGCAGCATTGATCAATCTCAGAGGTATGTCTTCAGGTTTCACCTTTAAGCTTGAACGTATCTGGACAGTTTCCATACAGAAAAAGAACGGAAATATCATGTACATAATATGTAGCACACTTGAATAAGGCAGCATTGTGCTAGTATGAAACAGTACCATTAGCAGAGCAGTTGTACAAGGGCCAGGAAGGCCGGTGATGGTGTAAGCATCTGAAACATTGGGAAGCCACCTCCATTCTGCAGGGCCTGTTTAATAACTGCCTCAGGATCTGCATTCCACCATTCTCCTACAAAATATCCATATCCACCCATTGGGTGATGAATTTATAACTTATATGTCATAAAATGAAATTTAATGATAAATCTCATACTAATTGATCAATTACCAAATATGATGGGAACTTCAGCGTGGGGTTTGGGAAAAGGGTAAGGCACATTTTTCTTGGGAAGGATGATGATGGGTCCATAGAGTGGATGCCAGCCATGAAACGTGAGCATGCCAAAACAGGGTTCCTCTTTGGCCAGTGATGGTGAAATTGTATACATAGCTCTGGCCTGTTTGAATCGGGCATTGAGTCACATAAGCAGGCCCATCCGCCCACCCGCTCTGAAGCTGCCGGATGCCATGCCTGTGTAACAGCCATCACAATTATCATCCACAAAAAAAAAAAAAAAAAAACATTTTCTCAGGAAGAGAAGATCATGAAATGAAATGTAGTAGGTTTTCTTACCAATGAATGGTAACATTATTCTGAACATTGTTAATCACATATACCAACTTCTCAGTCGCCTTCCTATGATTCGAGGTCCTGGAAACTGCCCATTCCACTCTGTCTCTTGGTATGCTTCAACACCTCGTCACCTTATGCAACAGTCTACAAAACATTTAAAAGAAGATTAAACAAAATTTCGAAGCAATTTAATTAATAATATCAATTACTCAACTTCTGACATGCATAATAAAAGTACATTGAATTTGTAGTGCCTAGTGATACCGGCAGCAACTCGGAACGACCAAAGGAGTTTAAAACTAGAACAAAAATCTAAGCATTGTAGTTGATTGAAGAAAGTGAAGCACCCATTTCTCTTGGAACTCTCTCTCCCTTTATGTTTGGTAGAAACAATGTAAATCCTTCAGAGACTCTTGGATGCTTAGTAGCATCGAATTATATAAATAAAAAGAAAGAAAGGAAATTCGAAGAACCAAACGGCTACAACCACTGTCTTGTTCCGACCAAATGTTGTTGGTCATGTGTTTAGTTTAAAAGTGTTCCCAAAGAAATTTTATTCATGAATTTACTAACCCTTCATTGATGAATTAGATACAACAAATTGTTTTAAACATGTCCTTCTACTAATTATCTACTATAACGCATGAACTTGTAATTTGAAATGCGAGTGTTGCATGAAAACATGATGCACCAACCAATAACCACAAAAGTCAAAGAGGGGTGTAGTGTTGAAGGCTTTTGTAAGATTGAATGAGGATAGATGTGTAAAATCTTTCCATGGTTGGTTATCAAGGGAAAATCCTTGTCTCTAGTAGCTTTCCCAACCGTTATTCTTGGTGACCAAGCAAATCATAGGCTTACCATCTTCTCACTTATTATCAGTCAGTCCCAATTAAATTCGTTCCAAACTGATTAATTTTGTAGGAAAATTGATCAGAAGATTACCCAACCCACTTTGGGGTTTCAGTAGTACAGAAGGAGAAAAAGGACGTTTGACCCAACTTACCTCTAATGAGATTAAAAACAAATATGAAGTTCCATTGTTTGTTTAGTCATAGACAAACACACTCAAAGTAGTTAAACATAAAACTTGTAGACGAAGGAATCCTCAATGGGTTTCAGGAAGCTGTAGAGGCTTAGTCGGTCATTGTTTTGAAAATTATTTTGTTACGAAAACCAAGTAAGAACCACAGAGAAACGAGTTTAGTTTTTTTTTTTTTTTTGTTATGGAAGACACCAAAACATAGGAAACATTAAATTAAGAAAAGCAAAGAACAGTTTCAAAATATCAAAATGAATGTTTTTATATTTTCTAAAGCTATTCTCAAAACTAGTTTTCAAATACAGGAACCAAAGAAGCACATAAATTCTTTGAACCACCAATCAAACCCGGGAACCAAACAACTTGACAAAAACCAATCTATTCATGTGGGTGCCTGAGAATGGTTTAGAATCAAATCTAAGGGTGCATCCGTACTTGGTTAATTATTATTGTGATGCTGAAAGATATTTGTGGTTGTACCAACTGCATCCATTTCTTGGGTTTTCATGACTTTTCCATTCTATGCACACTCATGATATATCATTCTCAAACACCCAGCTTACAAATATTGTGTAGAAGCCCTCTCCACTTTAGGCCATGTTTGGTTCCTCCAAAAATACAAGGGAAAGAAAATACAGAGGAAAAGTGGAAGAAAAGTAAAAATGACGGAAAATAAAAATATTGTTAAAGTGGAAGAAAAGTAAATATCATGCTCTCCAATCATTAGGAAAGTGATATGTCTCACAATTACATGAAGCAACTTAGCAATATATTTTTAGATCTTATCTTCAATATTGATGTAAACTTTAGTTTTGTTATCCAATGAGGTGACCTTAAAACAGCTGCAAATCTGCAAATGGCAATAGAAGGTTCCTATCAAGTGTGTTAGACTCAAAATAAATTAAGGATTAACAGAGTCTAAGGTTGTTACGTCGGTTGGCTCAGATTGTGAAGGACTTGCTTTGTTCTTATCAAAAAGAAAAGAAAAAGAAGATAAAATGCAGTATTGGAAAATGAAAGGGAAAGAATATATAGTTCAAAAGTAAGGTCATACAGTAGTACTGTAAATGAGATTCTAGAGAAGCACTTGCAAGCTTAGAAGTTTTTTCATACTATTTGGAACCAGATATAGGAGAGGGCAATAAAAGAAAATATTGGGATTGTTTGGTTTCTGTTTTTAAAAACTATTACCCAGAATATTAAAATTGCTTTAGGCCTGAATAAGTCCATGTTAGTTTTTTATTGCTTCCAATATTTATTTTTTGGTAAAAATAAGTCCCTAGTCTTTAGGAAATATTAGACGTATTAGAACCAATCAACATGGAGATGTGTTCAAGAAAAATGGCAAGGTGGAGGCGTGGTGGATATGGAGCCGTGCTTTCCTTTTTGTTTTACAGTTTGTTTTATTTTTTGCTATAAAATTGGAAGACAATCAATTAATGAAATATCTAGTTCTCTTTTTTATTGCTCCACTTGTGTAATAAAGATAATGAGTAAATTTCCTCTTTTCTTCATTATCGAAATCTTTCATCCCTTTTTTGTTTTCATATGGTTTTTATAATTGGTAAAACCAACATATGGTATCAGAGTTGATTTTCTTAAAGGAACCCATGGATTGGAAACTGAAGGGCAATCTTTCCAATTAGCTCCTCCTGTGTTTTTTATGGAAACCTATTAGCTTTGGGCAGTTAGAATGAAGACTTACCAGGAGGCTCTAGATCTATGGGAAGCGGTAGAAGAGGATTGTACAAAAAATGCTTGTAACTATGCGTGAAAATTATGAAGCATTTATAACCACCTTGGAGAATACAAAGGATCTGACCCAAATCACTTTGGTAAATGTCTTGCAGGCTCTAGTGCAACGAAGACTCATGAGACAAGATCATATAATTTAAGGAGCTTTACCAGCCAAGTATCTAGATGTTGAAAAGCATAAGAAGAAGTTTAACAGAAAAAAAAAAGCTTAAAGTGGTGAAAACACAACAAATAGCCAGATCCAAAGCAAGGGTAGAAATTAAAAAAAAAAACACAGATGTTAGAAAAAAAGGCCATCCCCCATACAAATGCTGGAAGAGACCAGATGCAAAGTGCACCAAGTTTAATCAACTGGGACATGAAGTTGTAATATGCCAAAACAAATTTCAAAAGCAAGAAGCAGATAATCATGTAGCCGATTAAGATGAGGAAGATCAGAATTTTGTGGCAACTTGTTTTTCAACCTCCAGCTCTTCAAAATGTTGGTTGATTGATAGTGGCTACACAAACCACATGACCTATGACAAAACTCTTTTCAAGGACAGAGCACTAAAGGTTACAAATGTTCAATTGGGGATGGTGACTATATTTCTACCAAAGGAAAGGAACTATTTCAATTAAAACAGTTCAGGTACAAAAATGATTTCAGATGTTCTTTATGTACTTGATATTAATCAAAATTTGTTGTGTAGGTCCAGCTAATGAAAAATGATTCAAAGTATCATTTGAAAATTAATTTTGCTACATCTACAATGTTGGTAGACAGGAAATTATACAAGTTTGAATGAGAGGTAAGCTTCTCATTTGATCCGACAAAGGAGGAGCACATAGTTTATTCCACTAAAGTGAGCATCATAGAAATTTGACACAACAAGCTAAGGCATTGTCATCTTCAATGAATATTTACCCAAGTGGAAGATGTAGAAAAGTGTTCTAAGGCAATTTCCCTTAGTACTTATTATGCATTATTACATATTTAATATGAAGGCTTTCATTAATTTGATATTCATACGTTGAATTGATAATCTTTAATCCCGATTAGTAATCCATGATACATAACATAGCATGGAAATCGCGACAGATCATGATAATAAGATTCTATCATGTGCAATTATGTTAATATCTAATCATTCTAGTCATAGGATCAACGAGGCTGGACATTGTTGATGCAGACGAGACTAGTACATGTCATACTCCTTCATTGGATAAAGCAGTGGATCTTATAAACTATGATCATGAGTTGAAATGTAGATGCTTGCTAAGAGTAGCTAAGTACATCGGAGACTGCCATGAGATAATTATATGGATTATCTATTGAGTGTAGATGATAATCTCATCATAACAATGGTGCAAGTATCCTTAGACTTGAGGTGCTCAAGGATATCTTTAATGTTGATTCTGTGCTTTGACTTTATTCCTCGTTGTCTTTCAGAGGTCGTTCATAGGGTGATGATTGGGTACAACTTGAGATGTTCGAAGGTAATTGAATAACCAACAAAGGATTCCCCACTCCCAATAAAGGGAGAGTATACTTATGGCCTCTTGTCAGGATCATTACTCGGGGAATCTCTGGCCAGAGTGGAAATGCCATGAAGAGTGTCTTTAGGTGCATAAGTGATGAGTAATGAGTACGGGGACAAGATCTAATATCACTGAGGCTAGATGTGGCGTAGTCAGTCTAGTGGTTTCAAAGCACACTTGTGTGCATCAAAATCAGTTCTTTGTTGAGAGTTTTCGGTTTTTGGTACCCATGTTCTACAAAGGTTCAAAAATGAGATTTTTTGTTTTGAAAAAACTTCAATAAAACCCTCCCAAAGATCCCTTGAAGCATCAAAGTCAATTCAAAACAAGATGGGGTGTGAGATTTATACCTCACGTCGGCATAAACCTGTGACGCCCCCAACTCGGCACTTGGTGTCAAGCGAGGGTGTCATTTTTTTTTTTTTCTGTTTACTATAAACTTTAAGCTTGTTCATTCCTATAATGTTAAACATTTAACTTGAAATGTGATACAATATTAGGGATTACAAAATATATACAATTTCAAGTATGGAAGTGTTCGGCATTCCTGATATTTATATTGCTTACAAAAGAAACAAAATACATACATTAGACCAAATGGTCTTCGGTGGGTGCTAGTGATGTGTTGACTTTGATTCTTGTGCGGATTGTCTTGTTCTTCGGTTTCCTCTTACGTACCTCTGAATGAAACACCGTCTTAGCTTATGATAGTGGGAATAATACTAAGTGGGCTGACCCCTAATAAGGATCATCTCACTATAGATACATGCATATACTTATGACAAATATAACATTTACATATACTTATCAATTTCTCATATCTATTTTTTCATAACATGTTTAATTTCTTATCATATTTCATATACTTTTTGTGTTATCTTACACTTTATTTATTATTCTTGTTACCATATACTATCATCACATAGCAATGCTATGCTTCTCATATCATGTCATATATCATATACATCTCATTTGCGTATACTTGTCATTTGCTTTTATGTTTCATGCTTGCATAAACCTTAAATGAATCTGAGAAAAAAGCTGTATGTGCCGTCTTATCATTTGTGCGAACGATTATCTCATATGACGGCAAGTGCTGTAATGATCGAAGCGGGATTTATGTCATCGACCCAAGCAGGGCCTCAATATCTATAAAGCGTATCTTTGCTGACAATTGTATCCTATAGAGCATGCCTATCTATCCAACTACCGGTAATAAACGGACAATCGGTTTATTATGTTTTCTTAACAATCTTTTAGAGCATCGAGGAAAAGATATCTCATATCATGAATAGCTATTGATATCATTATAAACATTTAAGCTGTACTTTACACTTTTTCCTTATAACATAATTATAAATTGTATTTTCTTTAGCTTTCATACTTAAGCAATACATTTATATAGCTTATTTATACAATTTAGGTTCCATAACCAGTGCAGGCAGTTCTGCGACTCCATGTCACATTTTCGACTACAATCCAACCACATGCTTGAGATTATTAGAAAAAGTGATATTCTAACTCAATATACCCCTATGTCTTAAGTTTCTTATGGTTCAAACATCATGTCATTTGGACTTTTAATATAGGAGATATGGTCTAAACATTTCGAACTGTTCCTAGACAATTTCCAGGAACAAAATCTGGAATTATGTCCTATATGTGAAAATTTAAGGAATATGAAAGATATAATTTGACTATACTTTCTTCATAAGTTATTCTCCAGTCTGGTTGTACATAGAAATTTGGAATCACCTCATTTGGACCCGGTATAACTCAAGTTATGATTTAAACGGCAGATTTACTATAGTTCGAGGACTTTTTGGGAGCTGATTTCGGGAATTTGAATTGTTCACTACTTTGATGAATTTTCTAGGTTGATAGGTCGAATTTGGATATACTTATTTCAGGGATATTTGTTCTCCTAGAAGTTTAGTTTACTCGAAAATTTGAATCACTCAATTTGGATGAGTGAAACTCAACTTATGGCCTAAATACCAAAACTGCTCCGAAATCCAAAACTATATCATAATTGAACCGGGAATTGACCGAAAGCAGGCTTCGCTGTGAATTTTGGGTACCACCAGGGTGAATTGCATACACCTATTTCGGAGATTTGTTCTTATAGAAGTCTAGTTTACCAAAAAATTTGAATCACTCAATTTAAATGAGTGATGACCAAGTTATGGCCAAAACAAAAACATGAGTTTAAAAAAAACGAACAGCATCTCCCTTAAAACCCAACATTTTCTCTATCTGAAAATTTTCTTGATAGGGGCTGTGGCCAAATAAAGCAATGCATTCCCGAACAAGTTCTACACAAAAAGAGGCATTCTAAACCTCCAAACAAGTATCCCTATACATATCCATACAAACAATTCCATACAAATCCATACAAGTTCCATACCTTGATTTCTTGTCTCCTTCCTTCTTCCTTCTTATCTTCTCTTCTTCTTCTTCTTCTTCTTCTTCTTCTTCTTCTTCTCTTTCTCTTCTCTTCTCCCTAATCCATTTTTTTGCCCTATCCCCAAAGACCAAAAGATATTTTTGGCTTTAAGATAAGGCCATGTTTGGTCTTATCACATATTTGAATTATTTTCCCATTTTTGCATTTAGGTCCTTCATCTCTCTATTATTCTCAATTTAACTTATCAAAATCCTACTTTGGCATACAATCTTTTCTTCTTATGTCATTTGAGTCCTTAATTAGCAATTTACCAATTTACCAATTTACCCTTGACTTTTGTATTAATTATGAGTTTTGCTTATTTTATTTTTAGCATTATTTTATTCCGAAAAAATATACATTTACTTTTATTATACCCTATTATGTTATAAAGCGTCAAGGTATAATTTGGGATATTCTATTATCCCACCGCCAAAAGAATTTCGTCCTCAAAATTCATACCTGATTCGAAAAGTTGCGGATACTGTGCTCTCATAGTTGCTTCTAGCTCCCAAGTAGCTTCTTCTCTACCATGGTGTTGCTAGAGCACTTTCACTAACGGTACTTGTTTGTTCCGCAATTGTTTCACCTCTTGAGCCAGAATAGCCTTTGGCTCCTCATCATATGACAAATCCTCTTGTACTTGTATCTCTTGCACTAGTAGTATGTGTGACTCATTAGAACGGTATTTCCGAAGCATAGACACATGGAACACATCATGCAACTTGGCTAACTCTAGAGGGAGTGCCAAACGATATCTGTGAGGCGATTTGTTCCTAGAAGTCTCATGGCCCTATGAACCTTGGACTCGGCTGCCTTTCTTCACCGAGGCAGGTAGATTTTCCTCCACGATGATACTCTTAAGAAGACCTTATCACCCCACTTCATATTCAATGTCCTTCCTTTTCAAATGTCGGCATATGACTTTTTGTCGATCAGCGACTTTGCCTTTGCGAATAACTTTGAACTTTTGCTTTTGTATCTTTTACTCCGTTTGGATATTCACTTTATGCTCGATGATTTATATGCAACACACAGGAGTTCTACATCTGGTCATCTGGCGCCCCATATGGTGTAAATCTCGTGCGATTGATACTTTATTGTTATAAATGGATTCTATCAATGGAATATACAATTTCAACTTCGATCAATTCTTTACACATCCCGACATATCTTTGAGCACTGAATCAACCTCTTGGACTGTCCATGCAATGCAACGGGTGGAATCTTTGTCTTGAAGTAAGTCGAGGAGTTCCCGAGGCTAAGCGTATTCTTCAGAATCTGATGTAAATCGCGGGATCTGTCTTTCTGATAGGCAACTGACACACCATGCGTCGCACAATCTCATCCACATATAACTTAGCTAGTCGATCCATACGAATGATCAATCTGTGGTATAAAATGAGCAGGCTTTGTGAGCTATCAACAATCCTCGAGACGAGTCATGTTTTTGTTGTGTGAGGAAATAGACCTGAAAATCAGTAAATATTATAAGCCAGTTGAGAGATTGGAAGGGGATTCAACGCACCTATTGGAACTTGGTGTTCAGCTTTGACTTGTTGACACGTCAAACATTTAGACGCGTACTCTATCACATCTCTTTTCATTCCTTTCCATTAATAATGTTGTTTCAAATCTTGGTACACCTTATTACATCGGGATGAGATGGTGAAATGCGTATTATGAGCTTGAATAACAAATTTTCTTTAGCTCTTTATCGACACACATAATCACATTGGAATACAAACTTCCCGACTTCTTTTCTTACGAAAATCAGTCTTATCACCATCTCTGACCATCTGTACCTTTTTCTGCATCTCTTCATCATTTTTCTGAGCATCTATAATCATTTGCTTTTAAATAAGCTGCGCTTTTAATTGAGCTAATATAGCTTCATCAGATACTATTCTCATTTCACTGCGCTGTATTAACAAAGCTACCATTGCCTTTCTACTTAAGGCATCTGCTACCACATTAGCTTTTTTGGGGTGGTAATATATTATACAGTCATAATCTTTAAATAACTCAAACTACCTCCGCTGTCTCAAATTTAATTCTTTATGAGTGAGCAAGTACTTAAGACTCTTGTGATCTGTATAAATTCTACACTTTTCCCTATATAAGTAGTGTCACCATATTTTCAAAGCAAACACTACCTCGGCTAACTCTAAGCCATGAATGGGATAATTTTGTTCATGTGGCCCATTGCGCGATTACATATGCCTGACTTTACCATCTTGCATTAACACACAACCCAGACCAATTCTTGAAGCATCACTATACAGAGTATACTCTTTACCCGAGGTAGGCTGCGTTAATACTGGTGCTTCAACTAGCATTTCTTTTAACATCCTGTATGGTGCCCTAGAAGTAGGAGCCGTTCCCGGTAAAATCTCAATAGATAAATCCACTTCTCTTCTGGGTGGAATCACCGGGTAACTCTTTGGGAACCGCCAGGAAAATCTTTCTAGCCGGGATATTTTCCAATTATATTTGACCTCTTTTAGAGTCAAGCACCAAAGCCAAAAAGGCTTCACAACCTTTCCTTAACAATCATCAGGCTTGTATATTTGAAATTAGAACGACCGCAACTCAGGATTAGATGCAGTATGCTTGTTACCTCTAACAGGTCAGAATATTTAAGCCTTACTATTTTCTTATCACAATCAACTATAGTCAGATGTTTGGATAACCAATCCATTCCCAAAATTAAATCAAACTCATGAAAGGGCAAAGAAAGTAGATCAGTAGAAAACTCTCTAGCATGAGTCATTAGGTGACAATTCTTATACACTCGGTTGACTACGACGTATACCCACAGGGGCTGATAACAAGCATATCATATGGTAGTGCTATACGTGGCATTCTATCAAACACATGTTGATCTGAGATATCTGAATGAGTAGAGCCAGGGTACATCCAAAGCATGCATCTCAATATCATAAAAGAGAGAAAATACCATTAATCACTTTGGGAGAATCACAGTCCTCGACAGCCATGCTTATAAGCTCGTCTTTAATTTATAGGCATAGGACGATCCACTATCTCGACCTTTGTACCTCCCGTCCCTATCTTTGAATCGGGCTCTCGACCTTACTCGATCGAGTCGAAGGTGGTGCAATAGATCTCCCTTTGCCACTACCTTGCAAACTTCTATTATCCCTTGACTCTCGGGGACAATTCGCTATCAAGTGTTTAATGCTTCCACATCTGAAACATCCTCCTGTCAATAATCTACACACACCCAAATGTCGTCTATGGCATTGAGGGCACTCTGGGACTTCTCTTTGTCAAGTTGAAACACCTCTACGAACTAGAGTACCCTTTGTACTTCTGTCTTCTACCTGTGTGAGGTGGTGCTGTATTGACTAAACTTGGGACTCTCTAGCTCTTTTACCTGAGGAGGAAGAAGCTCCTCTAGAAATCTTCCTCTTCTGAAATCTTTCTCTACTGCTTGCCTCAGATTTCTCCACTTTCATTGCCGCTTAAACCAACTAATAGAAATTTACTTGCTGGAGTATTGTCACAAGCGCCAAATATCTTTTTATAGACTCGTTTAGTCCATCCTCAAACTGCCTACACCGAAATGCCTCGGTGAGGATTGATTCAGGTGCGTACTTGCTAAGATGGTTTAATTCTTTCTCATATTACGCCCTTGAAGTAGTTCAACTGCTTGGATTTAGAGCTTTGCTTCCACTTGGTCTCCCTGTACATATTAGAGACATATTTATTTTGAACTCTTGGACGAAAAACTCCCATGGTATGGGATCTGGAAGCCTCGAACTCCTCAACACTAGCTTCCACCAATCAAAAGCACTGCCTTACAATAGAGAAACTGCACATGTCACCCTTTGATCATGTAACACCCCGAAATATACCCTAGTAGTTTTCGGATATGTTTAGGGTATAATAAAATTAAAAGTATATTTTTTCGGAATAAAAGAATGCTAAAAATAAAATAAAGCAGAGACCCAGGTAACCAATAAAGCTAAGGAGTAAATTAGTCATTTACCACTTGAGGATATGAAGGCATAAATCAATAAGTTTATATGCAATTGTAGATTTGGGAAAGATGGAATAGAAATTGGAAAGAATGGAAGGACTTAAATGCAAAAAATGAGAAAAGAATTTAAAAATGCAAGGCGAACATGGCCTTGCTCAAAAATATGGACCAAGACAATTGGTCTCTCATTTTGAGAGACCAAAGCGTAGAAGAAAGAGAGGAAGAGGAAAAGAGAGAAAGAAGAGGAAGAGGAAGAGAAGAAGAGAAGAGAAGAAAGAAAGGAGAAGATCAGGTAGCAAATCTAACATTTAGTATGGATCTTTGGATTTTATGGAAATTATGAATCTTGTATGGGGATTATGTATAATTGGACCATGGTAGTTTCTGATTTTTTGACTTTGAATATGGAATCATGTGTATTTTGGACTTTGGTAGGAATTTTATGGGTTCCAAACCTAGGGTTTAGTTAGGAATTGATCCTAACCTTAGGTTTGAATGAAATTGAGTTGAAAAACTCTAGCTTGGTTAATATAAGCATGGAATCCCCCTTAATTCTATGTTTTTGTATAAAGATGGTGGACTTTGGTATGGGTTCTTGGACTTTTACCTAAGGTTTGGGTATGTGAAGTTCTAAACCACCATTACAAGATGAATATGGAGTGGTTTTGAGGTGTGTATTGAGTATTGAGTTGGTTTGGGTGGAGTGCTGGACAAATGGGAAAAACCACCATTTAAGGCATTTTCGGGTTGAATGCCGGTACCAAAACGAGTATGAAATGCCCAGTACCATATTGGTTATGTCGTGGTACCCGAGTATCAAAGTCGATCTTTGAAATGGGAGTACCTTCAAATTCGACTCTATGTGGCCCGAAATTCGCTCGAGTGGGGTATGTTCAAGCCAATTTACGATTCGATTTGAATATCGAGTAGTCGGTTGTTTAGGACATATCTTGAGTTTTGGTGGTCCGATTTGGGTGATTCGAGTTGAGCCAGAACCCTTATACGTTAGCCCCGAAGGAATACAAAGAACCGATTAATCGAGATATGGAGTTAAAACCCCTGAAAATGGGTATTTCAAACTGTTCCTAATGTAAGATGGGCAAAATGACTAGTTTTGCATGAAAATGCCATAACTTAAGTTTGGATGATTCAATTGGAATGATTCAAATTTCTAAGTAAAGTAGATTTATAGAGGAACAAGAATACATGAATGATGTGTGAATACATAGGCATCATACTGTACAAGTATATGTGATGAGCTTAAAAGTCATCTATTTTTAGTCTATTTTTCCGTTTGATTTTAATGTAAAAATGAATAATTAAGATGCGAAATATGAAGAAACTCACAAAATCGGTATTTGCGGGGAGTATAAAAGAAGAAGAAAATGCGGTGGAAAATCGGCCCAGCTAGCGAGTCTGAATGTAGAAAATAGCGGAGAGCGAAATGAAAGCAGGCCCCGGTTAACTAATGTTGCGGTTTGGGGTTTGCACGACGAGTTATGAGGTCGCGACATCGGGAAAAGGAAGGGAAATTTGATGCGGTCGCGACATGGATCCGCAGATGGCGATTGAAGTTGAGCGAAACTTAAGAAATGATGTCGCGATGACATCGCGATGTCGCGCGACAAAAGGTTGATGTATCGACGAGGCAGTGTGACGAAAAGCGCACGGACAACGTGACGAGATGTGAAAAGATGGCTTATTTGTGAATTGGTTGTTGTCGCTGGCGAGTGGTCGCGACATCAAAAACAACCAGTTGAAGCCTCGGAGACGTAAAGTGATTTAGCGGCGGGAGATGAAGATCGCGACATGAGACTTGCTCGGTTGAAGGTTGCGGTTCCTTAAGAAATTAGCCATGACAAAGTGGTCGACATCGGGGGCCTGAGTTTAAAACTACGAGATGACGCATAAGTTGATGTCGAGGCGTGAGATCGATGTCGCGACATTAAGAAGAACAGTTGAAGGCTGCGGCCCAATGGGTGATGTCGACGAGATTGATGTCGACATCGGGAACGAGCAGTTGAGACCTGTGGAGTCATAGAGTGATGTCGCGTGAGGATTGATGTAGCGGCAATGATAACAGCAAGTGAAAACTCGGATCCATGGGTGATGTCGCGACAAGAGATTGATGTCAGCGACATCGTGGCAACGATTGAGAGATACAGTGGCTACAAGATTGAAGCATGCGGTGGCGGTTGATATCCACGCGGCGATAGGTTGTTGTCGCGACGATATGGTGACGAGTTGAAGCACTGTAGAACTATAAGGCGTGACAAGATCGCGATGTAGCGACATCGAGGCTGCTCGATTGAAAATTTGCGGATGACTTGAAATTTGGTAGCGGCGTGGTCGATGTCGCGACATCAAGAAGACCAATTGAAAACCTGCGAGCATAAGGCGATGTCGCGGCGTGAGATAGAGTCGCGACGCCGAGGTGCGGTTGAAGGCTGCGCGAAGACTTAAGGCGATGTCGCGGCATTGAGATCGATGTCGCGACATGGATGATGCTCCTTGACAAAGAGTTGAAGTCGCGGCTGAACATTAATAGGCGATCCATTTGGAAATCCTGAGTGGGATTAGAGGCCCAGCGAAACCTATCATCTGCTGACTTCTTGACTCATAAAAGTAGCAGGCGACACGAACGAGGAAGTGCGGGTATTTGAAATCCATTTTCTTTATTTTTCTTTTAGTTTTTCTTTTCTTTTCTTTTCTTTTCTTATCTCTTCTTCAATGTTGATAGTTAGAGATTAGACAATTTCTTATCTCTTCAAATTACTACCTGGAATGTTTGAAGTTCGAGACGATTCTACGGAATTGAATTTCCCGGTTCAATTTTCGAGTTATTCTTTTGATCGGAGGAATCTTTGTAGTGTGTAATTCGGTAATTGAGGAACTCGGCCGAATTAAGTGAATCTTTATTGTCGAGAGATTATCTTTCTGTAGTTGTTTTACGACAAATTGTGAATTCGGTTTTATGAATTTACTTTCGGATATGGGTTTAAAAGTTATTTTGTCTGAATATCAGTTTCTTATGCCGTTTAAGAATTGTTTTCATTGCTCACGATTTCAAGGAGGTCCTCTGGTGGCCACGAGATGACGATCTGGGAGTTATGAACATTTCTTTGAAGGTATATTAACCTGCTATTAGAGATCTAATGAGCTTTGTAAAGTTTACTTGATAAATCCTCTTCACTTGGGGAAATCAAGAATGAGTTGAGCAGTTATCAATTTAAACAAGCAAGAGTTCACCTCAATTCGGATAGAGAGGCCAATCTAGTGTTGGGTGAGATCTAATCAAGGAGAGGGTGATCTATTCTAATTTGAGGAAAGTAACACAGAGTTGTATATCCTTGTGACCGATAACTTAGGAGCTAAGGTTCTGATCAAGTAAAATGGGTATGAAGTATTGCAAAAATACCTAGATTTAGGAAGTCCTTTTTAAAAGTAGTTATCTCATTCCACTGTATTAGAGAATCGGGAAGAATTAGATAATGAAATGTGGAGTGTGGAGATCGGTATCTGACTAAATGCCTTTAGATGATTCTAAAAATAAAACACACAAATAAAATTAACGGTGTTCTAGCAGGAATTGATACTTCCTGATAGCATTGATCTTAATGTGTACTCAAGCGATGACTATTCGGTTTCCATTTATTTTCTTAACTATTCTTTATTCATTATTCTTTGGATTTCAGTTTATTTGATTGTTCATTTTTTTATATAATAGTATATTCTGACTTCTTAGTTGAAACACCATATCATGTTATAGTTCAAATAGTATGGAGCGAGTAGTCGAGTGGATTGATTTAGGAATTGCCAGAATCTGCGTGGGATCCCGTCTCCCCGGACAAATCAATTTATTACTTGTCGACCTGTGCACTTGCAGTATATTTGGGCCAAAACCAGAATTTAAAATGATTTACTCTTGTACATGTGTAATGTTTCGGTTAACAAGTTTTTGGCGCCGTTGCCGGGGATTAGACAATAGTCCTTTGGTAATAGTGTCATAAATATGTATATGTGTTTTGGTCCGGTCAACAATATGAAATGCCATATGTAATAGGCATGAAACAAGAAAAATATAGGAAATGCAATATGTATAGATGTGTTTATGAAACATGAAAACAAATTGAAACATGAACATGAACATGAAAGGTAATAGGTCATGAACACAGAATGTGATTAAGATAGGTTATGAGTTCTGAAAGACATATGATAGTATGATTACCTAGGATCGAAGAATGAATGAGTGGACGTTTTGATCGGTGCTTCGGCACTCTTGCTGGTGCTACGACACTCATTAAGTGAGCCTTGGAACACATTACGTCGGTGCTTAGGCGCTCCTGCTGGTGCTCGACACTCTGACATGAGTAGAGCCTTGTTTTGATGAGTGCCGGCACTCTGCTGTTCAACTACTTGACATACATTACATGGGTGAGCACGTTCGATTAATTTCGGCACTCACGCTGGTGCTCTGACACCTCGATCTCTTGTATTGTACCTTCGAATTACTTATTGTCTTTGTGTCTACTCATTTCTTATGATTGATGCGGGTAGTAAACGGTTATATGATAAGATTTTGAATAAAGAATAAGAGTAAAAAATGAATATGGTTAAGATACGAATGTACTGCGGTACCTTTGTTGTTCTATAGTACCTACGGTACTTTTGTACAAGTAAAATCTCTGTAGTACCTACGGGTACTTCCATATTGGTAATATAAGTATAGGATTACATGTCTAGTAGCAAGATCCGAGAAATACAAGAATAGGATTCAGGAATACAAGTATAAGATCTAAATACAAGAATAGTTAGTAATACAAGTATAAGATCCGAAATACAAGAATAAGTTCAAGTATCTGAGTATAAGATGAATCTGAGAATAAGTTCGAGTAATACGATACAAGTAAGTACAAGAATAAGTTTAGTAATACAAGTATAAGATCGAAATACGAGAATAAGTTACTTAATACAGAGTATAAGATCGAATACAAGAATAAGTTTCGGAATACAAGTATAAGATCTGAAATACAAGAATAAGTTCCGGAATACAAGTATAAGATCCGAAATACAAGAATAAGTTCCGTAATACAAGTTTAAGATATGAAATACAAGAATAAGCTCCGTAATACAATTATAAGATCCGATATACAAGTATATGCTTTGTAATACAAGAATAAGATCCGTAAGACAAGTATAAGTATAAGTTCGATAAATATGTCCTTTGAAAAATCTTAATAAGTATGTGTCCTTTAAGAGATAAGCATAAGTATATATCCGACGGGAGATAAGCATAAGTATGTGTCCTACGGGAGATAAGTATAAGTATATGTATAAGCTCAGTATCGCATATGAGGAAATCTATATAAGTATGCGTCCTACAGGAGATAAGTATAAGTACGTGTCCTATGGGAGATAAGTATAAATATGTCCCTACGGAGATGAATAGAATAGTTTTTGTAAGTGTAAGTTACAGGTATTATAAGATTGCTATAGTATAAGTTCGATGCAGGTATGCGAGATATGCGAACAAGCATAAGTTAGTTACAAGGATAATTATGTATGTAAATGTGTTATATGAATTCAATGAAGATTACGATGTCATTGCTATCTGTTTTATTATGATTCGATTATAAATGCATGTGTGCCCCGATATAAGTTATAAAATCGTTTCCCCCTTTAAGGCGTAAAGGCTTGCGAGTTTTCCCAATCCATGTAGGTACAAAGGAGGACATCTGCGATCTTCTGCATACAGCTGGGCCAACACACTAGTAGGGGTTCATCACGGGTATATGCATGCGCTCTAATTTGTAAATGTAAAAGTACAGTTTTTGTATATGTAAATGGGAATCGGTATATGTGTATAGATTTTGATGGACACCACTCCGGTGGTAGTTCTTTTGTATATGTAAATGATTTTTGTTATTACAGAAATTGTTTGTATACCTACAGGTACAAGTTCAGCTCTAAGAAAAAAAAAAAAAAAAGCAAGTAAAGAGTCCCAGTATATAGTCTCGCGCCCCGAACTCGGTTCGGATTCGCCATTCGGGTCAGACCGAGAATCGGGGTGTGACAGATAAGGAGGGCATCTCACCTCCTCTACTATTCTTTGCAGCTTTTCCAACCAGAATTCAGCTTTTGGACTCTTCCATGTTTGACCTATGGAATTCCTCAGCTCCATGTCTTCTTACCATATTTATCGGGGCTTTCGGAGTTGTCAATTTCTCCAACACCCAAGCCATGTCTTGAGATATTCTCAGCAAAGCTTCATTTGGTTCGGCTGGGGCATGACTCTCACTTACAAGCGGTCGAAGGATCAGACGGGCAACCCTTGAACCTCTTTTTGGGTTAGCACTCTCAAGCACTTCTTGACTAGATTTGGAGGATGATCCATCTATACAAAACACAAGGACATCCACATCAGTCAACATATTACTAAACACATGTTTTTCTATCATATACTCTATTCTAGAGCCGCCTAAACCTAGGCTTTTCTAGAAATGCCTAAACCTAAGCTTTGATACCACTAAATTGTGACGCCCCCAACTCTGCACCTGGTGTCAAGTGAGGGTGTCATTTTTTTTTTCTGTTTACTATAAACTTTAAAGCATTTCATTCACATAATATTTAAACATTTGGCAATATGATACATAGCGACGGATTACAAAATATATATAAGCTTCATATATGGAAGTGTTCAACATTGGGCATTTGGATACCTTGCGTTCCCACCAAAGAAGCCTTTTTTGCGTGGGAAGCAGCATGGGGAAAGGTTTTAACTTTGGACAAACTCCAAAGAAGGGGGTGGCACCTCCCCAACCGCTGCTATCTTTGTGTAGAGACTGAGATCATCCATCATATCTTCTTTGCATTATAGATGGTCGCCCTTTAGGACCTCTTCTTTTCCTCAATTGGCTTCTCTTTGGTCTTTCCAAAAACTATCAAGGATGCTCTCATCAGTTGGATGGGCTCTTTTGTTGGAAAAAAGAGAAGAAAGATTTGGAAATCCATTCCACTTTACATCTTTTAGACCGTTTGGAAAGAGCACAATCGCATAGCTTTTAGAGATGGGACTGTAGATGTACAAAAACTTAAGCCTTCTTTTGTTTCTAACTTATGGAGTTGGAATAGTTTGTACATAGGTGAAGAGATTTCTTCACTTATAGGCTTCTTAGAGTGGTTAGCCTCAAGTTGAGGAGCTGGTGAGGTTTCTTTTTGTTTGCCTTGCCTTTGGTGTGGGTTTCTCAGTTGGTAGGTTTTTTTTGCAGCTCCCTATTTTGCTGTTTCTTGCCTCCCCTGTAGTTCCTTTTTGTACATCTTCTATGTACTCCTTGGAACGTTGGTTTTTTTTGCTCAATACATTGCTTTTTATTGATAAAAAAATAAAAAAAAAATAATGACCAAGTTTTTAAAGGGAGGAGCACGCAGAGCTTGAAGTTGTGCTTCAAAAAGAACCTTTAAAAGGAGACTAAAGCCCCAAGGGGATCAACAATTGTTCCTTTGTGGACACATTGTATCGGAAGAAGGAATTAGGGTGGATCCAAGGAACTCCAAGATGAAGAAGGGGACATCCCTAATGCAGCATGCACTGAAGATGTATGAACACATTGAGAGGTTGAATCAATTGGGTTATTGGATGGACTTTGAATTAAGTGTGGACTTGATTCTAGCCAATTTACCTAATAGTTTTGCACAGTTTGTGCTTGACTATATGATGAACTACATCGTGTCCACCATACTTGGGTTGATCAACTTGCTCGAAATAGCTGAGTCTTCTTTAAGAAAGGAGAAAAAGCATGTGATGCTTGTGGATTCTTTCGGTTCTAAGAAGAGTTCTAAGCATGAGAAGAGAAGTAAATCCACTAAGGCTGAGAGAGGTATGGTTGAGAAGAAAGTTAAAGAGATTGCTTTGAAAGTGACTTGCTTCTATTGTGGTCAAGTTGGCCAATGGAAAAGGAACTGAAAGGCCTACTTAGAGTCGAAGAAGAACACCATCATCTTTAGGTCTTTATGTCATTAAGGTTAATATTGTTTCTCCTAACAACATATGGGTATATGCTACTAGTTGTGGCTCATACATATGGATTGATATGCAAGGCCTAAGGAGCAGTAGGAAGCTCACAAAGGGAGAGTCCGACTTTCGAATGGGCAGTATATGCTACTAGTTGTGGCTCATACATATGGATTGATATGCAGGGCCTAAGGAGCAGTAGGAAGCTGACAAAGGGAGAGTCCGACTTTCGAATGGGCAATGGTGTAAGAGTTGCAATTGTTGCTATATGGAGTTATGTTTTGAACCTCCCTAGTGATCTTTGTTTAAATTTGGATGATTGATGTTATGTCCCAACATCGATGAAGAACTTTTTCTAGTTTATTATTAGAACAAGAAAGGTTTTCATTTATACTTTGTAACAATGGTTGTTACATTATGATGTCTTTTATATTGGTGGTACATTAAACAATAGAATTTACATATTAGATATGTTCAATCCAATTTTAAATGTTAATGACAATAAAAGGCCAAAGGGAGATAATTTGAAATCAACGTACTCATGGCATTATTGCCTTGGCTATGCAAGTGAGATACGCATGATTGAGTTACACAAGTGTGGTAGCTTGGGGTCATTTGATAGTGAATTATTTGACACATGTGAATCTTGCTTGTTGGGGCAAAGATGATTGAGTTGCCCTTTATAGGAAAGGGTGAACATGCTTATGGACCACTAGACCTATTACATTCCGATGTTTGTGGTCCTTCGTCCATTAATACCAGGAGGTTTCGTCTACTTCATTACCTTTATCGATGATCATTCATGATTTGGGTATTTGCTTCCGATGAGATACAAGTCTGAATCCTATGAAAAGTTTAGAGAATGCAGATATGAAGTAGAGAAATAGCTTGGGAGAAGTATCAAATCACTTAGATGAGATCCAAGTGCCGAATACTTAAGCCAAGAGTTTAGGGGTTATCTCCAAGATAATGAGACTTTATCCAAGTGGACTTCACCTTACACACCGCACCAAGTAGTGTGGTGAAAAAGACAAACCAAACCTTGTTGGACTTGGTAAGGTCTATGATGGGCAAGGTGGATCTACTCGAGTCACCTTAGAGGTATGCACATGAGAATACTGTTTAGGTGTTGAACAAAGTCCATTCTAAGTCAGTTGAAGTTACTTCATATGAGATATGGACTAACAAGGAGCCCTATCTTTCTCACTTGAAAGTATGGGGTTATCCATCTTATAAGAAGCGAAATTGTCAGACAAGCTAGAAGCTAAATCTGACAAGTGTCTGTTTGTAGGATATCCTAAGGAGACAATTGGATATAAGTTCTACAACACTTCAGAACAAAAGTTGTTTGTTTCAAAGTATACAGTCTTCTTGGAGAAAGATAGAGTTTCTTCTAAGAGAAGACCGGTAGGAGTATGAGGTGAACTTGAGTGAATGCTAACCTTACCCAAATTATCTTGCTCTGAGTTTATAACATGTTTTGGGTATAATAAACTTAAAGGTATATTTATTCGGAATAAAATAAAGATAAACACAAAAAGTAGGAATATGTATAAGTTAAATTACAAATAATAAAGAAGATTTGAAATTTATTGTAAATATTATAAATTGATTTGCAAATATTAGAAGAGTTGGAGGACCAAAGTAAAATAAAAAGGGGATAAGATCAAATAAGGATAAGACCAAAAGAAATATCTTATTTTGGTCTTGGAGAAAAGGAGAGCAAATACGAAGAAAAGAAGAAGAAGAAGAAGATTACAGGTATGGAATTTGAGTATGGGTACGGATACATGTCTTGGGTTGTATGGAACTGTGAATATTTGTATGAATATACATGTCTTGGGTTTGGAAACTCCCAATCTCATTTCTTGTTAGGATTAAGTTGAGAAGAGCTTCCAAGGATCCAGATATATGCTTTCTTTAGGAAAGGTCTAGTTGCAAGTTGGAACCAAGAAAAATTCCCCCTATTTTTGATCATATATATACAGGCTGACCTTAGAACGAGTTTTTAGGGTCAGAAGTAAAGGGAATATGGAAGTAAGTCCTTCATAATTGTAGCCACATCAATTAATCCTGATATATTGAAATTTCGATTTGACCCCTCTCTGTAGACCAAGTTATAGTCCTTTTATCGAGGTCAGCCCAGCTAAATCTGGTAGGGTCAGTTCTGCCAATTCGGTCAATCCAGCCTTGACCTTAGAACGAGTTTTTGAACCAGAAATAAAGAGAATTTAAGAGTCCTTTCTGAGTCAGCCACACCATAACTGATGTTAGGGCTTTGAATTCTTAATCTGACCCAGACCAAGCTACTGGCCTTTTACTCAACATCAAATGTAAGGTGAGCCAGCACAGAAAATGTCCTTAGAGGTCGTCAAAATCAGAGGTCGTCAGTCCTGAAGAGGTCGTCCTGGTAGGAGGTCAGTCAGGTCCTGTAGAGGCTCAAGCCAGTCCCGAGGGTCGTCGATCCTCGTAGGCCGTCGATCCCCGAGTAGCTTAAATGGCCGCTATTGACTACTTACGACCTCCCAACTTCTAAGGTCATATCTCCTTCGGCCCCGAACTCCGATTTGGTGTTCTCGACTCTATGGAAAGCCCATTGAGTCAAGAATCCATCCATATGCCTGAAGAAGATATTATAGTGTCAGACCGAGGTGTTAGGACTGAGCTCGTCACTTCAGTGCAGCTTCGTTACCCAGGTCGCACTGTCAAGACTGACCGCGCATGACCTCCAATCCTCAAGGTCATATCTCCTTCGCTCAACTCCGATTTGGGTGTTCTTGACTCTATGAAAGCCCATTGAGTCAAGAATCCATCCATATGCCTGAAGAAGATATTATATGTCAGACCGAGGTGTTAGGACTGAACTCTACCAGTGCAGCCATCACCCAGGTCACTGCCAAGATCGACCGCGATGACCTCCAACTGAAGGTCATATCTCCTTCGCCCGAACTCCGATTTGGTGTTCTTGACTCATGGAAAGCCCATTGAGTCAAGAATCCATCCATAGTTCTGGAAGAAGATATTAGATGTCATACTACAGGTGTTAGACTGAGCTCGTCACTAGTGCAGCTCGTCGGTCAGAAGTCATCTGTCAAGATCGACGCAAGCATGACCTCCAACTTCTAAGGTCATATCTCCGCTTGGAATCCTCTCATTGGTGTTCTCGACTCTGGTGGAAAGCCCATTGAGTCGGGCAATCCATCCATATTCCTGAAGAAGATATTAGATGTCAGGCCGAGGTGTTAGACTGATCTCATCACTTCAGTGCAGCTCGTCAGTCTTCAGCCCGCCGTCAAGACCGATCACAGATGACCTCCAACTTAAGGTCATATCTCCTTCGCTTGAACTCCGATTTGGGTGTTCTGACTCTATGAGCCCATTGAGTCAATTCATCAATAGACAGCTTGGATAAGATTGGAACTCATATTAGTTCCAGAAAACACGGAAAACAGTAGGTGGTACAGGTAACCATGCTTATTTGTATTATGAACGCCATTATGAATTCATAAATAGCTCATAAGTATACAAGGTAAGTATAGTTATTTATGCACGAAGTATGAAAATGTAAAGATATGAATAATCGATTGTATATATATCTCATATGATTACCGAATGACAATAATTATTCGAGAATATGAAATATATAATCAACACATAAAATACATATTGATTGTCCCGTTTAGAACTCGTAGAGGGATGATGGGCATGCCTATTAGGAAGAATAAGTCCGCATACCGCTATATTCGAACCCAGACTCGCTTGGGTCAATGACATAGATCCCGTTTGGATCGTGGCCCCGAACACAAATACCCGGCCCTCATGGAATAGTCACTCGTCTTGACAAGTGATGATACTCTTCGGTATAATATATTACAAATGCCCACCAGCCTTCGGATCAACGCTTCATACAAAGGAATATTGCAAGACCTTTCCTGGGTCCTCATGGATTGGCACTCAGATTCACCCTAAGGTTTATGCAGACATGAAACATAAAAAAGAAATGATATGTATATGCAAAAGAAACAAGAGCTGTGAAGCATAAGACCGCATGCTGACGATAAGAGATACGCTACGCATCAGCTACAAAGTAATAAGATTACATGAAAAGATCTGAAGACATGTTCTGAACCGGTTATGATAAGTATATATATGAGAAATGACAAGAATCCACTATATATGCTATATGATTCAGATAAAAGTGTGGTGACTCTTAATAGAAAGTCATTCTACCTGCTGCAGTTTAGCACCGTGTTCGTGGTAGTACGTAAGAGGAAATCGTGAGGAATTGTAAGTAATCCACATCGGGGCAGCCTTCAAAGGCTACACATCAATAGGTGCTCACCTGAAGACCTTTTAGGCTGTTATTTTATATGAAATTTTGTAAACTAATGTAAATATTGTAAATGTTGAACATTCATATTTGGAGCTTGTATATATATTGTAATCCATTCGCTGCATCGTAATACAAGTTAATTGTTTAACATTATATGAATATGCAAGGTAAAGGTTATAAGTATGATAAAAAAGAGGACTTTCACTTGACATCCTATGCCGAAGAAGGCTGCGCTTAGTGGTATCGTATATCCTGAGCTTCGTTCAACCCGCCTAATCGGCTCTGACGGAGAAAGGGTGTCACAGTGAGTTCAATGTTCTCAAACAAACGTAGGTCAACTGAGTTAATCTAAGGCTGTTATTCATGTTGATGAAGTAGCAACTGATCCTTTTGAAACACAAGCACATCATATGGCAAGAGACATACTCATTCCAAAGAAATATGATTTCTATTATGAACAAGGGCACGATATTCACAGAGGTCGATTTAGCCTACTACTCACGATGAACCCAAATAGTTTGGGGAGGTGGAAAAGTAGTTTAAAGCCATGAAGTTAGAGATGGATTCCATGTGAGTCAACCAAATATGGACTTTGGTTGAACCACCCAAATGGATAAAACCCATAGGGTGCAAGTGGATCTTCAAAAGAAGACAAACATTGAAGGTAATGTGATTACCTATAAAGTTAGGCTTGTGGCTAAGGGTTATCGTCAAAGACAAGGAATTTCCTATGACGAGAATTTTAGTCCAGTAGCCATGCTTAAATCCATAAGGTTTCTCCTAGCCATTTTTGCTCATTATGATTATAAAATATGACATATGGATGTGAAGACGACTTTCCTCAAAGGAAACCTAAGTAAGGATGTGTGTATGACACAACCAGAGGTCTTCACACCTAGAAATGGCAATAAACTATACAAACTTCAAAGATCCATCTATGGATTGAAGCAAGCATATAGGAGTTGGAATATTTGATTTGATGAGAGAATAAAAGAGTTTGGTTTCTCACAAAATACGGATGAGCTTGTGTGCACAAGAAGGTTAGTGGGAGTGTAGTCGTGTTCCTAGTGTTATATGTGGATGACATATTACTTAATGGAAACGACGTCTTAGTATTACAATCGATCAATATATTAGTTATCCAAGAATTTTCTCCATGAAAGGCCTTGGAGAAGCAACCTAATAATTGGGGATATAGATCTATAGAGATAGATTAAGTGGATTGCTTGGTCTTTCACAGTCTACATATATAGACAAGATGCTAAAGCGGTTTAGCATGAAACAGTCCAAGAGAGGATACGTTCCCATGTCAAGTGAGATCACCTTCTTGAAGTCCATGTGTCCAAAGACACAAGATAATAGGACACACATGAGTCTGATCCCATATGCTTCGACTATATGATCAATCATGTACGCCATGTTATGTACTAGACCCAACATATCATTTGCTTTGAGAGTCACGAGCATAGACCTGTCTGATCCTAGTGAGGGTCATAGGGTGGCTATCGAGAATATCCTTAAGTACTTAAGAAGCACTAAGGATGTATTCTTGAGTGATGGAGATGACGATCTTATTGTAAGATGCCAACTAATAATATGATAGAGAAGACTCCTAATCTCAATCGAGCTAAATGTTCACATTGAATGGTGACACAGTTAGTTGGAAGAGTTCTAAACAGGAGTTGAATGTGAATTCTACAACTGAATCAAAGCGCATCATTACTTCTAATGGCAGCTATTAGAGGTGGGAAATGGGTGGGCCTGGCCCACTTGGGCTATAGGACAAAATGGGCCAGGCCACTTCGACCAATTTTTATTCGGGCCAACTATTAGTAAGCCCAGCCCGACCCTACATGGATTGTGAGCTAAAATACAAACAATGCTAAAAAGCTAAAACATGGAAAAAATATGTATATATATATATATCAACAACAATATTTATTATATGCTAAAGCTAAACATGCTAAAATCGCATGAAGACATTTTTACATAAAAATTCATTCTCATCAACATGACCCAACTAAAACAGGACAAAAAACTGCATATTTTTTCATTACACATGCTTCTCTCTTGAATCCTATTCCTCTAATCTTCATCATCATTTCCATTATCTCTAGAAACAACATTTGACTCCACATTAGAAAGATGTATATCATCAATGTCGATTGAGTCATCATCATCTACGAATAAATAAACATAAGTTAATAATTATATAAAGGAAACACTTATTATAAATTCTTAATAAAAAAGTTAAACTTACCAACAAAGCTAAGTAACCATACTGTAATATTTGGTTCCTTTCTGACACTAGAGGAAGCCATAATGTAAATCTATTACTGATTTAAAAAAACTATAAGAAAAACTTATAAAAAAGGAACAAAAAGGTTGATGCAACCAAAAAAAGGTGAGAAGTAACCAATACAATAACAATTATTTTTCATCACATGAAAATTTGGTATGTAGATTGCAAGCCACATTAAAATTTCTAATGACACCTATCAAAGAAATGAGAAGTAACCAAAACAATATTAGACAAGGATTATGATAAATAGTGACTTATTTCTATGAGCTTCATCTCTCAAAATCATCCATGGGTAGATGAGGTATTTACCACAAGGTGCACAACAAGTCGAAACAGAATGAAAGGAGATGTGCAATTATGAGCAAATAAATGCATCTTTCTTCGGCTAGTTGGTACTGGCAGAAAAAGTAAAAAATAATTTTGGAAATCAGAAAATGCATTTCCAGATTTTTCCTTCTTACCTTTTGATCAAACCAAACATAGAATTAAAGTATGACATAAAACAAGGGAAAATAGATTAGAAGGACTAGGCATAACTCATGGCACTCAAAATTTGTAGATCATAATGGTTTCATTATATCAAAATTGGACAAAAGCTCTCAAACTTTGTACATTCTTCCCTACATTCTTGAAAAATGTCCATATCACTGAAAAAGCAATGTTTTCCATACATGAACCCTTATTGAGACACAATAAACAGATATGAACCATCACTTTTTCCAGTTTATTTATGCTAGAAAAGATAAAAGTTTTCCCAATCTAGGTTTCATCACTTAAGAGCCCCCATTATCAGAGCAAAATTCAAATAGAAACACAAAATTTGGCATCATTACTCTACATGTTTTTGGAGATTGTGGAGAAATAGAACAAAAAAATAGAGAGAATATTCACACGCAAATGGTGAGAGAATATGCAAACCCAATTCCTGGTGAATCAAATCCTCAAGGACCAAAAAACAAGTGGCGATCGGCAGCTTCACAAAAGAGAATTGCTAAAGGTCAAGGCTTCTTCACAAAAACCCCATAAGGTTGTATTATTTACAGATTAGTTTTGAGATCAGAGAATCGAGGCCTAGTGAAGCAAATACTACTTCGATGGTCGGCACATGAAGGAGACGATGACAAGTCTAGTTGTCGGTGATCGACAACTTGTAGATGGGTCAAACCCTCTAGGGCTTTCTTCTTTAATAGTGGAAATGACAAAGTTGAACAACATGAAGGAGAAGGGGATTAGGGTTGAAAAGTGAAAAATGTCTATTTATATTTTAGGCATAGATTTAAAAATAAAATAAAATAAAATCAAAAATCAAAAGTGGGCCAAACGGGCTAGCCTGACCTGAACCAGCTTAGGCCGCGGGCCTATTCTAGCTAAGCCAAACAACTCAGGTTTTATTCGAGTCTACATTTTTGTGACCCAGCCCTCCTAAATTTCAGGTCAACCCACTCTAGTCCAATAGACTCAACTCATATTCCCACCTCTAGCAGTTATGGAAGCGGTTTGGACAAGTTAGTTCATTTATGAACTAGGAGTAGTCCCTAGAATTGTTGATCCAATACTATAGTATTGGGATGACAATGTAGCCATTGCAAAAGCAAAAGGAACCACGGTCTCATCAAAGGTCCAAACTAGTACTCAAGTTGATGTCATTTGATTTGAGAAATCTTTGGTGGTTATGATGTAACGATAGAGAAATGCGCACTGATAAGAATATGTCTGATCTCTAAGCTAAGTCATTTTCCCCGAAGAAGTATGATTCACATCTACTTGCCTAAGGCAAGGGATACAAAGGCAATTGGCTTTAGCACAAGTGGGAGTTGGCTAGAGAAGTGCTCTAAAGGTAATCGCCCTTAGTACTTATTGTACGTATTACATATTATTTAATATGAAAGAATTTTTCCTTAATTTGATATTCATATGTTGAATTGATATAGATCTTTAATAAAATTAATGTAGTTCGTGATACATAATATCACATGAAGGAAATCATGATGAGATCATGATAATAAGATTCCTATCATATGCAATTATGTTATGATCCAATACTGTAGTAATGAGATCATGATCCAATATTGTAGTATTGGGATGACAATGTAGCCATTGCAAAAGCAAAAGGAACCACAGTCTCATCAAAGGTCCAAACTAGTACTTACAGATGCCATTTCGATGGAGAAATCTTCGTGATCATGATGTAAAGATGAGAATGCGTGACCGACGAATGTAGCCCGATCTCTAAGCTGCTTCATTTTCCCCAAAGAAGTATAATTCACATCTACTTGCCTAAGGCATGAGATACAAAGGCAATTGGCTTGCGCACAAGTGGGAGTTGGCTAGAGAAGTGCTCTAAAGGCAATCGCCCTTAGCACTTATTGTACGTATTACATATTATTTAATATGAAAGGCTTCTTCCTTAATTTGATATTCATATATTGAATTGATATAGATCTTTAATCAAATTAATGAAGTCCGTGATACATAACATAACATGAAGGAAATCATAATGAGATCATGATAATAAGATTCCTATTATGTGCAATTATGTTATGATCTAAATTATCCCTAGTAATAGGATCAACCAGACTGGACATTGTTGATCTTGATATACTAACACATGTCATACTCCTTGATTGAATCAATTAGTGGATCTTATAAACTATGATCATGAGTTGATTAGAGTTGACATGCAGATGTTTGCCAAGAGTAGCTAAGTACATTGGATACTTTCCATTAGACAATCATATGGATTATCAATTAAGTGTAGATGATAAATTTCATCATATCAATGATGGCATCCTTAGACTTGAGGTGCTTAAGGATATCTTGAATGTTGATTTTGTGCTTTAACTTCATTTCTTGTTGTCTTCCAAAGGTTGCTCATAGGGTGATGATTGGGTATAGCTTGAGGTGTTCAAAGGTAATTGAGTATCTAACAAAGGATTCACCACTCCCAATAAAGGGAGTGTATACCTATGGCCTCTTATCATGATCATCGTCGACCGCGCAGTGGAAATGCCATGAAAGTGTGTCTTCAAAGATAATCGATGAGTAATGAGTCAAAGGACAAGATTTAATATCACTTGAGCTAGATGTGGCATAGCAAGTTTAGTGGGAGCTACACTTTGTTCATACTCTAAATCGAGTGGGGTATAGATTGGTGAAAGGACGAATTACGCAGCAATTGTCTAAGGAAGGGTTTACAATCAGACCAATGACTCTCCAGTCAATTGGGGTCATGATGTGTTGCTAGATATTGCTCATGACTTTCTTAGGTTCAGTGGTTGAATCAAGTGGTCAACATAACCGGGAACCTAATGAGTCACACACTTAGAAGAGTGTGGGGCTGATATAAAACGGATTTGGATGTGATCCAAATATGAGGGAGATTAATCTCGAGAATGGAATGTCATGGGATTAGTGGAATCCCGGGGTCCAAAGCCCTCACTAAGAGATAAAGCATGCTTGGGCTTGTTCATGAGCTTAAGGCTTATGAAAGAACACACCATAGCACATAAAAATGAGTGTAGCCTATCATCTCTTAATGAGAGGGGCACTTTGGACATTTCAAAGGCAAGGGTTTTCCTATAAAAGGACCTTTATGGAAAACCCTAACCCTAACCCTTCATTTGCCCACTTTTCTCAAGAAGAGTGTTCTTAAGAGAACAAGAGATAGTTCTTCAAGAACAACTCACACTTTGTGTGATTTGAGCATTAAATCCTTGGGTTCTCGGTTTCCCTCTTCGGATCTAGACTCGGCTAGCATTGGGGCTTCATTGAAGACCATTGCCTTGGAGGTTATCTACTTCCACTCTTGTGTGGATACCTAGGCAAACTCAGACTTGTCTGGGCTTTCTCGATCTGAGTCGCATCACTCCTTCGTGGATCTACTTACACCAACGTGAGGTATAAACCCCGCACCCCATCTTGTTTTGAACTGACTTTGATGCCTCAAGGAATCTTTGAGAGGGTTTTATTGAAGTTTTTTTGTTTTCCGCTGTTTTGGCGTGAGATGCCACCTTCTAAAACCCAATAGGAGAATGATATGGTAAGAGACTTGCCATTTTTTGTTGATCATATACCAACTTGTCATGCATGTCAATTTGGTAAACAAAATAGAAGACCATTTCCCAATTCAACTTCGAATGCCTCACAAAAGCTGCAACTGATCCACACATATGTAGCAGGACCTCAAAAAACATCATCACTATATGGTAGTCTCTACTAAATTCTTTTCATTGATGATTTCACAAGAATGTGTTGGATTTTTTTTCTTAAAATTCAAGTCGGAAGTGTTTGGAATTTTCTAGAAGTTTAAAAAATTGGTGGAAAATCAAAGTGGTTTTAATATACAAGATTCAAGGTCAGATAATGGGAAGGATAACACCTTGGCAAAATTTAATTTGTTTTGTGAAGAAGCTAGTATTGAACATCAGCTCATTACTCCCTACACTCTAGAACAAAATGGAGTTAGCGAACGGAGGAATAGATATGTTATGGAGATGGCTAGATGTATGTTACATGAGAAGGAGTTGCCTAAACAATTTTGGGCAGAGGCGGCTAACATAACAGTTTTTCTTCAAAATAGACTTCCAACTAAAGCTTTGGAAGACATGACTCCATTTGAAGCTTGGTATGGGCATAAACCTTCACTTAGTTTTCTTAAAGTGTTTGGTTGTGTGTGTTTTGCTCATGTTCCATAGGTGAAGCGTGGCAAACTTGACAAGAAGGCCATCCCAAGCATTTTTGTGTGCTATAGTTCAGTTTACAAAGCCTATAAAGTGTATCATTCACAAACAGGCAAAATGACTATCACTAGAGATGTACACTTCAATGAGGAAGATCAATGGGACTCAAAGAATGTACAAAGAACAAGCAAATTCTCACAAGATCCTAGAGATATCAATCCTCAAAAGCAGAAGACATACTAGTAGCAGAATGAGTTAGAAGATGACTCTTTAACAGAGGTGCAAGGTCACTTTCGCATTTACCGTATGTATCAAGGGCAATTTATGAACCCGATGTCGGGTTTCGGGGCGAGGGGCCATACATATGCGAGGAAAAACAAAATTTCACCTTCTTAACCCGGCCATGATCCATGTGATCTAATTAGATGGTTTATTGACCTTAATACCTTTGAGTCAGCAAATCCTTTCTTTGTCGCGTTCGACGCGTATGGCATATTCTTTGTCAAACCGAAAGGTATGACAAGATCGCTCGCACCCTCTATAATTATCCACATGAACGAGCCTCCTCGAAACCTCGAGAGAGACAGGTGTGCTAGCACGAGGTTGAGTCTTACGAAACCCTAGCCCCTCTATATTTGAAAGAACAAATGAATGAATCCCTACGAGGAGACCCCTTGACTTAAATACTAATTTAAGCCCAGGGCCTGGTTTCCAATCCATTCTAAATGTGCGACCTTGTAGGTCCACATAATGTTGGTAGTGAGTTTAGAATCTATTATGAGCTCACAAATCATAAGCGGCTTCTAGCAAGGCATTATAACCACCCAAATTATGTGGATGTCCATAGTCCAACATAACCTAATCCATAGCGAATGTTGTTGTCTCGTTGTCACTCGATATTCTGATTGAACATAAGACATGGACTAAGTTACCCTTGTAAAGTCCAATCATGCAATTTCTTGACCTCCATGTAAACATATAATACAAATGATATTAATAACTCTTATTAATTCTTTTGATCACAACCATGCATTTTCCAACCTCACATGTCGAGGGGCCCATGGATATCTCTCTAAAAAGAGGGATACATCCATTTCATCCACTTATGTCCCTCTAAATGATTTATTTTATATCCAACAATAGTCTGTATTAACACCCTTTTACAGATGATGTCTGTGTCAAAACATATAACTCCTCATGTAGGGACCTATGGTGGTGTTTGGTCGAAGGACAAAAAAGAAGACATCACTATGATGAGAATTACTTATGACTTGTAATTCATGTATTATTCTCATAGTGGGTCGGTATAGTACATTGTTCACCAACATGTACTTATGAGTTGACTTAATATCACATATCCATGATAAGTAGAACATGATCATTAGTCATACTCCATACTAGTCTTAATTCATAATTGCTCAATCAATAATGAACGACCGAGGACAATTTAGAATAGTATTCTATGTCAAGTCCAAGGTTCTACTATCAATTCACGCACTTGATGACCATGAGTGGAATCAATTATTCATGGAGTAAATTACCAAATTAGAAACATAAGAAGATAATGAAAATGCTTATTTATTATTGAAATATGAAAGTAATAACAGTTACACTATTGCCTTAGGTCACATCACTAACACCTGCTAGATATGAAGAAGCTCTTAAAGGTCCAAAATGAAAGAAAGTAATGGAGCAGGAAATGTTAATGATCCATAAGAAATATGGAGTTAGATGACGACGAAAAGGAGAAAACTATTAGAGTAAAGTGGGTCCATAGAACAAAGCCTTCAATGAAAATGGCTTTATCAACAACACAAGGCTAGGCGATCGTTAGCGGTATGTGCACAAATTTTTGAGAGATTGACTACTTCCGACACCTTGCCCTTTTGTCGTATTAGACACTATATTGTTGCTAGCCATAAAGAAGACAACAAGCAAGGTTGGAAAGTGTTCCAATTAGATGTCAAATCAATTTTTTAAAATGGTGTTTTACAGGAAGAAATATATGTGGAGCATCCAGACGGATTTGTGGTACAAGGTGAAGAGAATAAGGTCTACTTATTAAAAAAAAGCTCTCTATAGCTTAAAAACAAGTGCCTAGAGCTTGGTATAGCAAGATAGATGACTGTTTGCTAAGCTTAGGCTTTATAAAAAGTCTATATGAGGTAACTCTTTATGTTAAACAAAAGGGCAATGATTTTCTTATTGTGTTCCTTTATATTGATGATCTTATGGTAACATGTAAGTTGATTGAGGAGTTTAAAGAAAAAATGATGCAGGCTTTTGAAATGACAGACCTTGGGCTTATGACTTATTTTCTAGGGATGAAAGTTAAGCAAATCAAGGATGAAGTGTTCATCCACCAGAAGAAGTATGCTCGGGAAATACTGAAAAATTTTCAAATGGAGGAGTGCAAAGCAACAAGGACGCCGATGAATCAAAAAGAGAAACTGAGTAAGGAAGATGAGACTCAAAAAGTTGATGAAGGGTTTTTTAGAAGTCTAATTGGTTGCTTAATGTACCTTATCGCAACTAGGCCCGACATTTTGTTTGTGGTAAGTTACTTATCTCGATTCATGCATTGAGCTAGTGAAATACATTTGAGGGCTGCAAAAAATTATTAAGGTATATAAAAGCTACTCATGTCAAGTTTATAAAGAGTGAAAATTTCAAGTTAAGTGGGTACTCAAATAGTGATTGGGCTGGATCAGTTGATGATGTGGAAAGTACTTCGGGGTATTGTTTCAGCCTAGGTTCAGGAGTTTTCTCATGGTTCTCAAAGAAGAAAGAGATTACCAAAATACAAATTTTTTTGTTAACAATCAAGCAACAATTGCAAACTATCACAATCTAGTGTTCCATGAGAAGACTAAGCATTTCAACATCAAGCTTTACTTCTTGAGAGAGGTGTAGAAAATAGGGAAGTCACATTAATTTATTGCAAATCTGAAGATCAGTTATTTGAAATCACTTCTAGCTAGCAAATTCGAGCTTCTTAGGCAAAAAATAGGAGTTTGCAATGCCTAAAGCAAGGAGGAATGTTAAAATTGCTTCGGGCCTAACTAAGTCGACGTTGGTTTTTTGTTGCTTCCAATATTTATTTTTTGGTAAAAATAAGTCCCTAGTTTTTAGGAGGTGTTGAACATGCTGGAACTAGTTTTTAGGAGATGTGTTTAAGAAAAATGGCAAGGTGGAGGCGTGGTAGACATGGATACGTGCTTTCCTTTTTGTTTTACAGTTTGTTTTATTTTTTGCTATAAAATTGGAAGACAACCAGTTAATGAAATATCTTACCTCTTTTTTATTGATTCACTTGTGTAATACAGAAATAGAGTGAATTTCTTCTGTTCGTCATTATCGAAATCCTTCATCCATTTTTTGTTTTCATCTGGTTTTTATAATCGGTAAAACCAACAGAGAACAATTCTTGAAAACTCATAACACTATTTTGATGTTTTTTTGAATTTACTCATTATTATTTAAATTTAGTAATAATTTAAAAATTGGACCGATCAATGAATCAGAAAAATTACCAATTCATTGATCCAACTGGTTCTCGAATCCGTAACATCATAAATATAATTTTTAAATTATAAATTTTTTAATATATATATAAATCAATTAAAAATTAATATTGTTTATTTTATAAACTTTTGATAGTATCATCTGTTGATAGTTTAAATTATTTCAAATAAAATATATAAAACATTTGAAATAAAAGAAAATTAATTATTTAATTTTGACCTATTTTGTAATTATAAAAATTTATATTATTTTAATTAAATATTTTAAGTATCCTTTCAAAAATATTTTTTCATTTTTACTTTGTAGCTTAAGCAAAAACAAACATCCAGATATTTTTTCAAAATTTGGGGAATTTTGATTTATAAATGTGGGTTGTCGTGATCACACTCATCTCTTTAAGTTTATGGTATCATTATGAATGGTCAGAGGGAAGAGTATAGTGGTTATTTCATAGTAAACAAACAAAAAAAGGGTGTGAAAGTACAAGAAGCAGGTAAGGGGTAAAGTGGTAATATTAGATGACTTCATTCTTTTAATATGAAGTTTGGTTCTCCTGGAATCACGGTTTTTTAAACATTGGAATTTAATGTTTTATATATTTTCTTTGTTATTTTATAGAACAAAAAAGAGAAAAAAAAAAGAACCAAACATATTTTCCTTATTTTTCATAACAAAAAGATATTTTCAAAAATTATAACCAAACAAACTTATTCTCTCCTAACTGTTTTGGTTCGAAAATTAAAAAGAAAGCAATAAGGTTGAAATTACTTTATAATTTATGGCCTTGTAGCAAGTTAATTAAATATACAAAATTTAGTGTGACAAAAAGAAGCTTGTGTGTGAGTCTAGTGATTAAGTTGTAAGGATGCAATTATCCATAAAAAATGGAACAACACATAAACAAATTTCATTTACACAGTAAGGTGATGGGTAACCACTCCCATTTATAATTAATGGTTCATTTTAAAACAAATTATTTCCAAGCATGCTGAAGTTGAAATTTCTCAAATTTTATACCTATTATCATATCTGTCTCTTAGTGTAAGCAACCTTCAAAGGTAATCATCACCATGAGGATTAATCGAAAAGACTTAGCTTGAGGGATCCTTGATATTAATTTATTTCATTCACCTCTTAAGATAAAAGCCCTAAAGGACAATCATACTTAAAAGGTCTAATCATGCACTACAAGAAATTAATGGGGACATAAAATCATGGTTATTGACTATCACTAAATCTTTTAGTTCCATGACCAAAACCAATTGTCACAAATTTATAACTCGTGACCAAGCATCTTAAAAGCAAGCGTAAGTAAAGGTTTTGGTCATGGTTTCGTGGTCATAACCATATAGTTTTATTTTTGTGATCAAAATGACAAAATTTCCCTCTATCAACATTTTATATAGTCACAATTTCAAATAAAACTATGGCTAATATTCCCTCTCATCAATCTTTTTGGTGATGCTTGTTAAAATTACCACAACTAAAAATGTTGATGTAAAATATTCCTTGCGCAATTATTATTTAAGGAATCAAATTTGTTCAGGTTAGGAGTTTTATATGGACGGATTGACACAATCAAATTAACTTGATGTTTGAGTAAAGTTATGTAATCATTTTTAATACTCAAATTAGACTTGGATTAGTTTTTTTTTTTTTTTTTAACATGGGTACTTTATTTTATTTTATTTTTTGGAAAGAGGTAGATACTCAAGTTAAGGTTTAGATAACCCAAACCTAACTCGAACTTGATCTAATGTTCTTATGATATTTTTAATGCATATTATCACAGAATAACATTTCTTTCCTTTTTTAGTTTAAGAAAAACTATCAAAATATACTTATATCATAATTTTCATTTTTCTAGAAAAATATATAATTTTCTTTTTTTTTCCTAAAATTTTGTTCTATATTACCAGTTAAATTTTCATATAAATACATTAAATAATTAAAAATTATCGATGATTTTAAACCATGTAAATTGACCAACTAACACTTAGATCTCAACTGCCTACTGGACCGGCCCCGATGTCGGGTTAGGGGCCCCTGGCTTTGGCCCCTGATCTGCCATGCCTATAGGCCCGTGACAACACCCACGGCCTGGGCCTGAATTTGACTTTTTGCTCCAAGGCCAAATTTCCACGAGCCTTATGACCATGACGGCCCAAATGACACTGGTCGGCCCAGAGGGAGGCCCGCCTGCCTCGCACCTCTCCCCCCAATCCAATATATTTACCCTGCTAGCTACCCTCCCTCCTTGTAATGGTCATGTGGACCGTAGTAATTCTTTTCTTTTTTTTTCACTTATTTTTTTCTTTATAAATACTACACAAATTCTCTTCATTTTTCATCAACTATCTCTTAATTTTTCATACTTTCCAAATTGCACTTTTAATTTTCACAATTTGTTTCATATTCTTTAATACTTCATTTTCTTCAATTGTTCTTCATATTATAATGGATATTATTGTTGGTGTAAATCATATTTATGGATTCCAATACTTATTTGTTAATTTCGCTTCGATCTTCCAATTAAGTAATATTCTTCCACCTCTACTTTTTCTTATTTGTTACATTTTATTTTGATTCATTATTTTATTTTTTTAGTATAATATTTTATTAATAATTTTAATACGATAGGCAGGCGCATCTTCTTTCAAATTATGCATCATTAAGCAAAAAACTTAGTTTCAAATATACGAAATTTTTTTGATAGAATAGAAATAATTTTAGAAAATAATAAAAAGAAATAAAAGCAAAATGTAAAATTTGTAGCAAACTTCTTAGTGGTGGATCAAATTCGGGCACAAGTCATTTAAAAAGACACAATGAACAATGTAAAACTAAGCATAATGTAGATATTAGAAATTATATGCAATTAGGTAAAGATGAATGTGGAAATTTAAACACATTTTCTTATGATGAGTCTGCTTGTCATAAAGGAATTATTGATTACATATTGGGCAATTAACAACCTTTTTTAATACGATGAAAAACCGATGATTATTCAAAAACAAACATTGATTAATTCTCAATTCAAAGGTTGGTCCGAAAATACCATAAGATATATTGGCGAAAAATTTCAAATGTAACGAGAAAATTTAAAACACATTTTGCAAATTTTGAAGGAAAAATTTGTTTAATATACGCATATTCAGACATCTTTAATGCATGTGAAGCTTTTTATGTATTATCGTCATTATATAGATATTAATGAATGTTAAATAAAAGAATAATTTCTATTTAAAACAATAAATACTCCACATAATGGTAAAATATAGCAACTTTAATAAATGATGAAATTATAGATTTAGGTATTTCGTGGATAAATATTTACAAATAAGGTTAGATAATGCTTCCAATAATGATGTAGCAATACAAAGATTAAAAAAGATTTTGGCAAATAAAAGATGATCATGCAAAATTATTTCATCAGACGTCATTACAAGCATTATTATTTTAAATTTTGATTGTAAAAGATGGATTAAAACAAGTTGATAGCACATTAGAAAAAATTAGAGACATTGCATATAATATTAATTGTTCCTAAGCAAAACATGAATTATTTTTTGATTGTTGCAAAATTGTAAATATGAAAAGAAAAAATATAAGTTTAGACATACCAAATAGATGGAATTTCTAATATGTTTACAAATATTATAAATATAAAAAAGTAATACAATTATACCTAAATGCAATTATTTAATAATAATATTGATGTAGACATTGATATATTAAAGGATTACATCGGCATTACTATGGACCTTCTATGAGATCTAAATTTTGATACTTCAACAAATATTTTGGTATGTATTATCCAACTTCACATCTGTCATTATGCAAATAACTAGATTTTATATGGTACTTCAAAATTATTTAAGTTATGAAATCTTAATGATACAATTTTTGCAATGATAGAAAAAATTAAAAATATTGGGGAGAAATACTTTAATTTATTATATTGGTTTAATTGTGGACCCTTAGATTAAAATTTGATGTTTTAGATGAATGGTTGTGTTATTTACAATGAAGATCAAATAAAAATTGAAGAAATTAAAAAATAAAGCAAATTCAAGATATATATTTTATATAATATTACAAAGAAAAATATGGTAATAATATTGGGCTGATAAAATCATCATCCATAAATGCTTTTATAAAAGCGCTTTGAAATGTTGAAAATAGAAAAATGCAACAGTAGTTAAAATATCACAATGGAGATATGAATGAATATACCGGTGTAGAAACAATTTCATTTAGAATGACAGAAGATTTTTATTATTTTAGAATGGTGGAAAAACAACAGGAAATTAAATAAGTGAAATTATCTTATTATTATGGCGTGATGTATTGGTGCTGTGGGAGGATGCTGTGTTGCTAATGGTGCGTGGAAGGCTGCTTTTAGTGCGGTGGAAGAGTGGATTATGAAAAGAGATGTAATTTGTCGCCCAAGCAATGAAGCAATGTGTGTTTGAGATTTGGAGTTTAGCGGACAAGAGATTGCATGACCGTATTAGAAAGTTTGACCAGTGGTGATCAGAGACACCAAAATATCAAGGCGTGAGATGGATTAGAGATGATTAAAGTCACGGAAAATAATGATTAAAATATTTTATTGGAAATGTATGTTGTATTTTAATTTTAATAGTTGAAAATACAGATGATTTAAACAGAATATAAGTGATGACTAATTTGGGATGTACTTATTTTGTATTGATGTAAACTTTTCATACATTTCTAAATATGTTATATTTGATTAATGAAATTTAATGATTTATTTTTATTTTGAATTGTTTTTAAAACTACTTTTTTATTTAAACTTGCAGATGATTTAAATAAAACCTACGTTGAGGGGTTGGGTTTTAGGCGGGGGCTTTAAGTGGCTCAGGCGGGCTGTGAGGCTTGGCGGGCTGGGTGAGGCAGACCAGACCAAAGCATGGTCAGTGAGCTATAGGCGTGAGGCAAAACCAAAATGACCGTGATGTACTAAAGGCTTGGGCCTCCTCAAGCAGGTGGGGACTGGCGGACCTCAGTTCAGAGCTTTGGAATCACTGCTTAAACCAGGTCGATCAACCAGTTTGATTGACAATCAAGTCTAACTGAATAACAAACTCAGCTCGAGGTTTAGAAGTTGTGATATTGAGTTAGACTTTGGTTGAGCACCTCCAGTTAAAATTCTGATTGGATTGAGGTAGGGCATAGATTATTTATTAATTTGAGTTAGATTTGATTAGTTATGAGCCCAAGTCCACGCCCTAGTTATGAACCCAATCTTACTTTCTAAATAGTCACAATAATTCAGAATATTTTTAACTTTATGCATATGGTTTTAACGATTTTGATCTTATAATACTATCCCAATATATTCAGTTTGATTAATAAATTATTTTTCTCTGAAAACATAATGGCTTTCATACACCTTACCCTACATTTATTTGCAAAGAAGAGAAAACGAAGGAGAAGAAAGCAGAAGAAGCAAAAAAAAAAAAGAAATAGTAATTCATTTATTTTCCCTTTAATATTGATATGATATTGTTTATTTTGGGTCTGAGGTCCTCATAGTTTTATTTTTCGGTTTCTTTTAAAAAAGTAGCATCTTAAATTTAATGTTATCATGACATCGATTCGCAATCTACTGCATTTTTTAAACGATGTGAGACTGCGTACCTGCGCCCAATAGACATTATAACAAAATCTGAGTTGATTTTCTTTTAAATATTTGCTTTGCTGATGAACTTGACCACTGCATGTTGTGAGTAATTTGAACCGGAGAAATTAGAAAGTATATATGTTTATTAGACCTCATTTTGCTTCAACAACACTGAAGACAGATCCCAAGCTTCTTTCTTTGTTTTACCATCAACCAAACACACTGCAAGCTACTTAAACCACTAAAACTTGAATGTGTGAAGTCTAGATTCTATCTTAATTCTTAACCCAATCACACCAAACCAAACCGTCCTTTTTATCTTTCCCCTCTGTTCCTTCTGCGACCAATCCACTGATGATCAGTTAAAGTTTATACATATAATTTTCCATGACGATGGATTTAAAAATAAATCGATGCATGCAAATATGTATGTACATACATTGACAGATTAATTTTGTAGTTGTACCAACTGCGTCTATATCCCTTTTGATGTACTTCCTTGATCATCCAACCTTTCATTTCTTTCCACCACTGTATATCATTGTCGAAACACAAATCTTACGCATATTTAATTTCAAAGGCTATATGTGTATATAGATATATCTAGCAAAATGATGTTTTTTTCCTAAGTTCTAATAGTTCAATTGCTTATAAGGGACATAATTATGTTACAAGTGTGAAATAGTTACCTATCCCTACTTGGAATGAGACCCATACAAGTGGAATATGAACATGTCTGTCAATTCATATACCTAATTTTGCAATCTACTTCCCTGATCTTGTTTGATATAAACATGTAGATTATTCAGTGAGTGATCAGCCCCAAGACAGCAACAAGGTATGTTCTGTCATTCATTTCTCAATAGATGGTCACTTTCGAAATTTTTAGGGTAAAAAAAATGGTGTATACCATAAGAAAAAAAAAAAAAAGAAGGAGAAACAGGAAAGGAAGCAGAGTGAATAAATTCCGAAAACAAAAACTCTTGAAAACCTCCTAAAACAAAACTTGATATTATCTGGTCCAGGTAAAAGGTGTTTAGTTCTCTCACTTTCCTTTAATTTGTTTAGCTATATACATAATTTCATCACCCTAATGCAACCAAACAGGCCTACTATATCTCTATATAAGCCACGACATAACCTTCCATGAGAGTCTCTGTCAAGAGACATGAGTTATCCTGATACAAACTATTGTTCAAATCAATAAATAGCCAAGGAGATTTTTTGAGAAAATGGGTGCTTCTCTTCTTTCATCAACAACATTAATTTTCAAGTCATGTTCATAGTTTTGAACCTTATAGCTCTTTCTGACACCAGTAGTGCTGACACATCACTAGGCATACAGTTCAATGTAATGTGTTTTCATTATTATCATATAATTGAGTTGATATATGGCTTAATATTAATAATTGCTTGAAGTTCTTTTCAACTTTTTGTTGGAATGTTTTGCAGATCAAGCTGCAGAATGTGACAAGATTGTACTTAATACAGTGTGTGGTGTTGATGGTAGTTTCAGGACCTCCCATTATTGCTAGGAAGGAGATCAGTGGTGGTTAAGGTGGTTAACCATGTCCAGAACAATGTCTTTTTTTTTTTTTTTTTTTTTCTTGTGTGTTATTGTGTGTTGTTGTGTTGTGTGTTACGTCGTTGTGTTGTTGTGCATTGGTCAGTGGCTAATCTGGTCTATTAGCCGTTTAACTGTCGATACATACTAACGGCATCAATATTATTCTGCGTACCGTAATAATCGCGTTGTGACTGGATTGTCTGATTGTGAAAACAGGCATGGAATTCGACAACTGAGAAGTGGGTGGGCAGATGGGCCTGCATATGTGACTCAGTGCCCAATTCAAACAGGCCAGAGCTATGTATACAATTTCACCATCACTGGCCAAAGAGGAACCCTGTTTTGGCATGCTCACATTTCATGGCTGAGATCTCTCTCCTGCTCAGATATCATCAATCTTCCCAAAAATGTGCCTTACCACTTTTCCCAAACCCCCACAAGGAAGTTCCCATCATATTTGGTACTCACCCTCACCCTATATATATATATATATATATATATATATATGACTGCAGTCTACTAGCAAGGATTTGAATCATTTTCATCTTATTATTAATCTTAGTAATTAAACACCCAAAAGGGGTATTTTGTAAGGAGAGATAGTGGAATGCGGACCCGGAGGCAGTTATTACACAGGCTCTGCAGAATGGAGGTGGGCCCAATGTCTCTGATGCCTACACCATTAATGGCCTTCCTGGCCTCTTATACAACTGCTCTGCTCAAGGTACTACTTCCCTTTTTAACATCCATCATCTTGCTAATTAAGAGCATATCAACAAACTGCATTTAATATTTGCACGTTGCCCAGATACTTTCAAGCTAAGGTAAAAGCCTGGAAGAGCCTTACCACTGAGAATGATCTAATGCTGCACTCAATGATGAGCTTTCTTCAGTATATAACTATACATACAGTGGTTGATGTGGATGCCATTTATGTGAAACCCTTTAAAACCGACACAATTTTGATCACACCAGGCCAAACCACCAACCTCCTTCTCAAAGCCAAACCCCACTTCCCTAATGCCACCCTCCTCATGTCTGCTCGCCCTTATACCACCACCCGGGGAACATTCGACAATTCCACCGTCGCTGGAATCCTCCAATATGAACAACCACCTAAATCCTCATTTAAAAACCTTCCACTCTTCAAACCAACACTCCCTCCTCTAAACGGCTTACTTCTTTTTGCAGCCAACTTCACCGAAAACTCAGAAGCTTAGCAAACAGTCAGTTCCCACCGCTAATGTACCACAGGTTTGACAAGAATTTTTCTTCACGGTTGGGCTGGGACAAACCCTTTAACCCGCGAACCAGAGCTGTCAGGAACCCACTAATAGCACAATGTTTGCAACTTCAGTTAACTTAATGTCTCCTTCATTCTTCCCACCGTATGCTCAAGCCCACTTTTAACAATCCAAAGGCGTTTACACCACAGATTTTCCAACCACTTGAATTTTCCGTTCCATTCTGCAGGGACACCACCCAGTAACACCATGGTGACAATGGAACTAAGGTTGTGGTGCTTCCATTAACACAGGCGTGGAATTGGTGCTACAAGATACTAGTATTCTTAGATTAAGCCACCTTGCATCTTCATGCTTCAATTTCTTTGTGGTTGGTCAAGGTTTTGGGAACTTTGATTCAAAGAAGGATCCTCCCAAATTCAATCTGGTAGACCCAGTTGAGAGGAACACGGTGGGTGTGCCTTCTGGGGGATGGGTAGCTATTCGCTTCCTTGCTGACAACCCAGGTGAGTACAGTTTTCCTCCTAATTCACACTCTTCACAGAACAGAATTATAGTAACTTATACCGATTTAATTGTTTGTGAATTTGTGAATAGGTGTATGGTTCATGCACTGCCACTTGGAAGTTCACATAAGCTGGGGTTTGAAGATGGCTTGGATAGTAATGGATGGCAAACAGCCTAATCAGAAGTTGCCTCCTCCACCTTCTGATCTACCCAAGTGTTGATCCATGTCTCTTCCAAATTTCTTTTGAGCTTAATAAACGGCCTCATCTGAACCCTCCAATTTTTCATTTTGTAATTTATTAATCCTGTTTCTGATTATGGGGTTTCCCCTGTAATATTCTTATCCCAGTAATAAAATGAAGAAAATTTTGGTTATAGAATAAGTTTTCCATGCCATTTTGAATACCCAATCAAATGGGTTATTTGATGCTTGTTCTCTGAAAACTTGTTACAATGATTCCAGCTTCAACAATTATGGAGTAATTAAGATGATTACTTTCAACACCAAGGTTTCTGCAGGGGCAGTGAAATCCCCTAGGATGTAGCATGTCTTTTACAGACTACAGATTTTATTATAGTCTAGATTAGCAAAATTAAGCATCCCTAAGCAAGAACAATCATATGATCTAGGAAAAACCACAAACAATTGTTCTACAACATCACACATATCAGAGAGATAAGAAACAGTTTGCAGGCTCATAGATTTGTTCAATCATATATTGGGGGAGAAACCATTTACAGTCATTCCACCGTCCACCGAAATAACCTGCCCTGTGATATAAGAAGCACAAGGCATGCAAAGGAATGCCGCGAGAGCCGACATCTCCTTGGGCTCTGCTGGGCGACCTAAAGGGGTTCGAGAGGCCACGGCTTCCATAAAGCTTTTCTTACCCATCATCTGCGAAAGACACCCAAAAACATATCACATATTCTGAATAAGGGAATCTATGAAATCAATTTTCTTGCCAAAATGGCAGGTGGGAAAATTTATAGAATGATTTTTACAGTTATTTTTCAGTATACATACGGGAAGAGAAAATTTCCCGTTCCTCAAATATGTAGTAGTAGTTTAAAAAACCATATGCAGTAGGATAAAAAAGAATATTACAGGCTCAATGAGAGGCGTTCTGGTGCAGAAGGGCGCAACACAGTTGCTCCTGACATTGTCCTTTGCCCACTCACAAGCCAAACTCTTTGTAATTTGATTCATTGCAGCTGATAGTGGCCAAAAAATAAAAACCAAAAGCCCTTGTAAATTCATCATCATGCCCACTCTTAACAAAGGAACAACAAGAAAAACACATAGATTTACTTAGTAAGAAACCACAGAAGCAGAGAAGGAGAGATCTACTATGTCAAAACAGAGTACAAGACTATTTCAAAACAGGGTACAAGATTAGAGGCTGGTGACTGTTAATCTATATAAAACCACAAAATCTTAAAGTGCACCAATTAAAATCCACAAAGAAATTTATAATATAATGTTGTGAAACTTAGGAGTGTATGATGATGAACTCACGATGACTCAGCACCGCCTATTAGGAAGTACCTTTAGTTGCCGCATGTGGATCCACTGCCTGTACTCACCACCTGCAACAGAGGATATGAACTACAATGCTTCCTGCTCCTGATGCTTTTAGAAGAGGATATGCAAGTTGGCAGAGATGGTAAGCAGACTCAACATTAGTAGCCATGAGTGTTGAAAAATCTGCAGCAGTATACTCAATCGTTGGCTTACTGAAATTTGTCCCCACATTGTTTATCTGGAACCAAAACAAGCAGAGTAACCATATTTTCCTCCTCGTTTCAAACCCGAGTGAGATATTTTACAGGGATCGAATGATGGAAAAAACTTGTATAGAATCTGTGATATATAGCATGCAATTCATGCCTTTACGTATGTGAAATTAGATCTCAAATGTCTGCCTTAAACATAAAGTGGGATAGACTACTGCAGAAGTGATGTTGTTGAAGGCGAGGAGAGAGAAGATGTTGTTCTACATCGATATCTTAGGAATATGAAAACCCTAATCTCTGTTTGGATCTGGAAGTAGAGAGGCTCGTATGTCAGGATAGTGGGAAACCTCGCCAAATAAGTGCTCAAAGGATCGTAGGCAGCCCTTAGACTATCAATACGTCAGTTACGTATTAATTGGTCAGTTACGTATTAATATAATAATAATACATAATTGATATTATTTAATAATCCAATAAACAAATCTTAATAATTGATTAATACTAATCCATAAAATTAAAATACAACATTCTCCCACTTGGATAGAATTAGTCAATTATTAGGAATAAGGATTATTGTAACTATGATAAAATATCAATTATGACCAAAGCACATAACAATATATATATATATATATATATATATATATATATATATATATATATATATATATATATATATATATATATATATATATAAAGCAACTTCAACGTCTTGAGAACATGTCTTATCCGATAGGGCAAAAATGTCATACGCATCAACGAGCTCATATTTCATGTAAAATTATGAATGAAAAGCTACTGTGAGTGGAATAAATAAAATATATGCCATTTCTCGAACAAATGGTCAACATCTCATTGATATTTATCGGAGATATCATAGTGATATTAATGACATAATCATTTGATACATACCCTCGAACAATTACAAAGCAAATAAATGTACTTAAATTGGGGACTCCGCTGTGAAATATCAAAAGACTTAACGAGCCATTATAAAGGTTACATGAGCGTTGATAAGCTCCTGCAAATCCGCTTTGGTTAGTGGATGCCTTCTTTACCTATCTGTAGCGGTATATTGACCAAGTCGGAGATTCGAACTTTCTCTCGACAGCGGTATTTTATATCAAAGGGTGTTTGAAGCCGAATAGCACTCCTGTTGTTTGAGAAATATCACCGGCTATTTGTATTGTGATATATAACGAGTGAACTGGATATGTCTCAGCGATATGAAGCCGAAAATCGATTTCTTTAGCCACGCTGGCGATAAGAGTAGCCTCATAACAAGCGACATACTGCTTCCATAGTTGAGGTAGGCGCAAGTGTTTGTTTGCTGCTTTTCCAAGAAAGCGGCTCTGCACGTGCAAAAATTGAGCCGAAGTAGATTTTCTGTCATCTAGGCGGCTGCAAATCGAATCGAATGGCGGTGACCTCAAGTTGATCGGACTTTTATGGAATTGACATATAGTCCTTGGTACCTTGCAAGTACCTCTTTGACCATACTTTCACGGCTTTCAGGTGTTCAAACTGGTTGCTCGATGTCTCCTAAAGGCATGCAGCAGAAGCAATCATCAGACCAGTGCAAACAGGCATTCATCGGTGCCAACAAGAGCATATGGGACACTTACACCATTGCGTCTCTCATACTCATTACGAGGACATTGAGATTTGAAGGCTTATCACCCTTTGAATGGGTCTGACACATGAGGAACAGAGTAAGAAGTATTCTGCTTGGATTTGAGGACTTGATATCATCCTCAAGAACGATCAAAATGCCTTGAGCTGTGCAATGAATCACGGATACTGAATGAAAAGGCATCACCAAGTTATTTCATATCAAAATGAGTATTATTTGTTTTGTACCGTTGGTTCGCTGACTACTATTGAATATAGATCCGAGACTCTTTCGATCCTCATAATTGGTCCGTTCGGAGTTTGTGAAGTGATTCACGTAGAAATGATGAAATTTGGCACGGAGTAGAGAGGGAAACATTTAATATGCATGTAACATAATATTACCATGCGGTCTAAATAAATGATTCCTTATGTACAATAAAGCCTTACTGTTAGTAATTTCTTATTTATCATGATCCTGCCCACAAAGGGTCACGAATCCACAAATAAAAGAAATATAAGTATCTGATGTACATGATCTCATGTCACCAAAATTATCTTTTATTGAATTACTCGAGCATAATTTGACATAAGTTTAGAACAAATAGTACCACTTTGCATTAATAACAAATTACACTAATAACAACATCTTCAAAGTAAGGTATAATTATTTTAGTGCAAACATTCATATAGATTCAATGAAAATTCAAAATTTAAATTATTTAATTTCTACAATGTTTTGCATAATTATACTCACGATAAGCGAGATCATAATTATGCTCATGACTCAAACAAGATCACAAAGCCAAGTTCCCATCATAAGATGGCAGATTACAACATTTCTAATTTAGAGAATCTAACATATTCCAAGCAACATGGCATTAAGCGTGAAAATTTGAGAAAAAATTATGAGTCAATTACAAAATGAGAAAGATTGTGGGAATTGGTTCAAGGAAAATGGAGTGATTCCACCGGAGAAACAAATAAAATTGATCTTTGGTATCATTTTGATATTTTCCCATTATTCCAACAAATTATTGACATAATATGGAACCAAACGTGGCCTTAAATTCCATGAATCTAAGTGTGAATACGAATCAAAGAGCTTAGACATCCCGAAACACAAATTCTGATGCATCCCGATCATTCGAATCACAACAAGAACATGAAGATTAACATCACAATCTAAGATACCCATGTGGAAAATAACTACGATCGAGAATGTGTAGATCGGAAGGAAAAACAACGAGGGTTACAAGCGAGGTTTGGGCCGTGTCACGATGGAGTTTGGACACTTCCTTTTTTTTCTTTTTCTTTTTTTGTTTTTTCTTTTTTTTTGTTTTAGCAATTTGGCGAAAATAGGATTATCATCCCGAACGATATAATCACGAACCTTTTGATTCCCGAACATATAAATAGAGGCTACCGTATGTGGGGTCGCAAAAACCACAAAAGTGAAAAGTGTAAACAAAGTAAATCTCCAATCAACTAATTATTGAGGTTATACAGGATGAACAACCATATTCGTTATCGATTTAGCTACGATACTAATTGATGGAAAAAAAACTTATGTAGATCTGTGATATAACGTGTTAAATGCATTTTATATGTGAGAGTGGGACTCAAACCATGTACGACCCACCAAAGTAGGATCTATAGTTTCTCTGAAAATTACTGGCATTGAAAGCGAGAGAGAAGATGGCTGCTTCTCTGGTTGATATGCGAATATGAAAACCACACAATACTTTGGATGGGAAGTCGAGAGAAGCTCGTATCGGATGAGGAGTAGGATATCTCGTAAATAGGTCTTTGAAGGATAGTAAACCCATCATAGACTATCAATACGTCAGTTACGTATTAATATAATAATAATACATAATTGATATTATTTAATAATCCGATAAACAAATTTTAATAATTGATTAATACTAATCCATAAAATTAAAATACAACATCAAATACTTACAAGAATGTTGAGCTTGCCATTGAAACCAGAAGAGACTTTCTCAATCAACTGCTCACGTTGGGCTCTATCCGAGACATCACAGACGGAGCCCCTGACGTCAAAGCCTTTAGCGTTCCGATCGCCTGCGAATCGTTAGAGCGATTCCGGTGCGTGAACAGGTATATACAGTAGCGCCCAGTCCGGCTAGTTCCTCAACTATGGCATGCCTGTAACATGTTTCAGTTAAATAGAGTGATTAGCGACATGGGTTGAAGTCCGATCGTTAGGGGTTGGAGTCGAGAAGAGGAAGAAAGTGAAGGATTGAGAAGAAAAACCCTATTAAGGAACATGATGACCAGAGCGGTGGCGCCGTTCAGGGACCATCTGAGATCAGTAGTGCAACTGCTCTCCGACACCGCCATCCGTTCTCTGCAACCTGGGATATTTGGAACTCAATATCATAGAGGGAAAAATAGGGGTTTCTTAATATGGGAGATCAGATCAAACTTCAAAATCCCATTTTTTTTTTCCTTGTAAAATATATCATTTAAAATGAACATGATTTATTTTAATATTAATTTAATGTTTAAAATACATATGTTTTTAAAGGGATAACGGACAAATCCAAAAGTTTTTCTTTTTTTGCTAGTTTTTTAAAAGTTAAATTACTGTTGTAATATAGAAAACGGTAATCAGTACTCCTATACTTATTCTCTGCTATCTTTTTTTAAACTACCACTCCACATGAGCTAAACACGTAGTCATTTATAAAATTAACCTATTTCTCTAAAATCCAACAAGAAATACAGAAAGACACCCTTTCCATTAATATCAATTCTTCAAAATAATTGTAACCAATTCTTCAAAAGTACGGTGGCGTTGTAGCAGGAGATTTCCTGTTTAAACTCCACTATAGTGGGTTCAGGAGATTTCGAGTTTCCAGCCTTATATACTTTTTGAAGATTTAAACAATTTAAACATTAAAATCAGTACTTAAATATTTGAATCAAAATGATACCTGAGATATTTGAAACACAGAAACTTTTTATTTGGAGTGTCATTAGAGCTTTGTATTACTTTGAGATGGCTTGAGGAAGATAGTATAGTGCTTTTGAGAAGGACACAAGTTTCTCACAAGAAAACTACTATCTTTGATTTTCTATAAGCTTTCCCCCTCCCCTGACTAAGGAGACATCCCCTCGCCAAATAGGAGAATTTTTGTGGTTTCTTGTGTCCTTTGGAATCTGAGTGGATTTCAAAATAGGCTTTGGTGTCCACCACGATGCAAAGGCCGTGTGAACTTTGAAAGAAAAGGAATCTTATCATGCTTTTTGGCTTTGTGAGCACCTTTGAGTAAACATTTGTCATCTTGTGCTAATGGAGCATCTTCTTTTTGAAAAGCATACTGCTTTTGTCGACTATTTAGATTTTGGTGGAAGCCGGCGTATCACGTCACGGCCGCCGTCTTTAGCGTTAGTTGAGGTTCAAAGAATCCTCTACCATTTGAATCAATTCATTCCACGTGTCTTCTTCAAATCTTTCAATGGTAAGATTGAAAATTTGATATCTTGGAGGTTTTGAGCCTGTGCATTCTCTGGAGCAAGGCTTTTGAAAATGTTAAGGTTCCATTACTGAGGAGTGTGGAGTATAACTCACCAATATCTTCATTTGTTGGGGGGCTGGCCCCAGGCCGGTGTCTTCCTCCCGATCTGGTCGTAGTTGGGACCGTTGTCTCGACTTGTTCTTGGACACGAGATAGGCCACATAATTTGAATTTGAAGGAAATGAGATTTTTGAAGGAGTTTGGGGCCACGAAGTTGGGCATGACAAAGGTTGGGTCTAAGTTGGTACCTTTGACTTTGTGGGCTTCTTGGCTTTGGGTTTTTGTGAGTCTAGCCATCCTTTAATGGACTCAAATGTTTGGGCTTGGGAAATTTTGAAAACGGCCCTCCATTTAATTTTGAATTCCCTAGCCAAATGTTGGGGGAATGGTGCTGGTAGAAAATGATGGGAAGTTAGTTCCCAACAAAGAATCCAAGGGATCATGAATTGAGAACAAAATGAAAGTGAATAACTGTTTCCTGAAGGGAAAAAGTTTTTCCTAATTAGCTTTAAGTAATCAAAGATTTAGGATTTCATGACGAGAAAATATTTAGGTAACGAGAAATAGCCACCATTCCTGAAACCAATTTGGAAAAGATTTTTGAATATTTTCATTCAAGTTAAAAAACCAGGAATGAGAAGATGGTCTAACATAGAAAATGTTATACCATGCATTTTTATAATCTAAATAGTCAAATGTTTGTGGAACAAAATTTTCAGAAAATTGTTCGTGAGTATAAGGATTTTGTTCCCAATCCTTTTCAGAAATGATTTTAAAAATTTTCATTTGAATATCTCAAATGTCGATTTTTGGTTTGACGCAGAAATTGAACTGATTCCATATCTCACCGAGTATAAGTGTAGAATCTACGGGTTGAAACTTCATTTGTTAAAAAATATTTGTCCTTTTGAAAAATATTTTGGTCTCAAAAAAACTTGAAAGCGATTTACTTGATACACTTCTAGAACTGAATAATATTTAGGTTCTTGATTTGTGCGAGCTGAAGGAGCGCTTGGGAGTATTTGGTTTTGGGTATTTTACCCGATACTTGAAAATGATTTGAAAGATTGAGCTTTGGCATGGCATAGGAGCCTTTGGTTGTTGGTTTGATGGGGTCTTGTTTCTTTCATTTTCGCGTAAAAATTCCGTGAAGAATCGGGTAAAACATTTGAAGAACCTTTGATAAATTCAATTTCAAAATCAAATACGAGATAAAATTAACTTTGCCAAATCTGGCGAAAATATGTTTGAAACTAAGTTTTGAACATCTTTTGCAATATTTCTTTACTTTGCAATCCAACTCTTAAAAGGAATTTGCACATTAAAACACTCGCTTTGGAATTTTGAATACACTTGCTTTCTGACTGGCTAAAATTTCTTTTTTAACTGTTGAATAATTTGTTTGAGGCCCACTCCAAACACCAGAGTGGAATTTAACAATTGAAATTTTGTTTTCAAAATCTTGTTTTAATATCCCACCATATCCTATATTTGAAGCATCTGTTTCTATTATAGGAAAGGTTTCTGGGCGAAGGATTCCTAAACAGGGAAGTTCCTTAACCTGGGATTTGACCTGTTTAACAACTTGGGTATGCTCATTAGACCATGGTACATGATTTTCTTTTAACCTTTGAAATAAAGGTTTAATTAAGATCCTAAGGTTTGGATAGAAATCAGCTACATAATTTAGACTTCCTAAAAATCTTTGCAACTGAGTTTTGTCTTTAATTTTATCAGGAAATTTGTTAGCAAATTCAATTGCCCTATGAATAGGTTTTATTTGACCTTGATAAATGTCAAATCCTAAAAACCTAATATTTGTTTGAAACAATTTGATTTTTGTAGCAGATATGACTAATCCATTTTCCCTTACAATTTTTTGGAAAATTTTAAGTGTTTAAAAATGCTCTTCTATAGAATTTGAAAGATGAGAACATCGTCAATGTATACTATTGAAAATTTAGTATATAAATCATTACTGCATTCATCATATTTTGAAATTCGGAAGAGCATTTTTTAGATCAAGGCATTACATTAAATTCGCCCAATGAGAATGGAACTATAAATGTTGTTTTGTACCTATCTTCGGGTTTAATAAATTTACCAGGAAATCAGATTTCTCCATAAAATTTATGAAAAGGCATTTGCATTAAAAATCCTTTGAATTAAGTCTTTTTTGTTAGGTATTAGATTACCTAATCCATTATGAATATCTTATTCTAAGAGTTACATAATTTATTACCCCAATCTTGCGGTTCCTCTTTCAAATTTTTGTGAGGCTTTTGAACATAAAAAATTTGCACAACTTCAAGGTGTGAATAAACTTGGTCTTATCTCAATTGCACTTAGAAGATCATTGATTTCTTTTTTGTATTCTAAAGTTCTGGATTCATTTGAATTAGTGCTTTTGTAGGGATTTATTTTTTCATTAAAAAATTTTTCATATATTAATGAACCCATATATCTTTGTTTTCTATTCGGAATGCATTTGGTATAGAAGAACAAGATTATTTTCTATATGTTTTTGTATCTTTTAATCCTTCTTTGAGATTTGTTTAGATTTTATTTCTTGATCTTTTAATATGATATTGCTGAATTTCTTTTTAAAAGAAATTTTGCACGATTTTGTTTTCTTTGAAGTAATTTATAAAATCTTGAACTTGATTGATTTCTTTTACTTCCTATTCCCTTTATGAATTTAAACAAAATATCTTGATTGTTATATTTTGTTTTAAACCTTTGACTATCTATGCTAAAAAGTATAGTTGTGTTAGGAAAGGGGGTTCCCTGCATCACGATTTGATGACTTATATTTTTGACTAACAAGAATGAAGTTTTAATACAAATACCATTTTTGCAAATATGCCTTTGTGGTATTTTGTATTGAATCTTCAATGGATCATTGCTAGTTGTTGAAAGTCTTTGGAACATTTTTACAAAATATACAGTAGGAATTAATCCTTCACGTACCACTCTTTACGATTTAAATCGACTCTGTGGAGCGTCAAATCAAAGCTATAAAAGTTGATTGGAAATCAGGATTGATTTTTAAAGTTATTTTGTATACCATCTTTGTTTTTGTACTATAGTCATACTATGTACAAAAGTTTCTAAATCCTCATTTGTTTCACTTGTTAAGACTTCTTTTTGATGTTCTAAATTTGATATTCTTTACATCTCCTCTTTGAGTAAAGTTTTATTTCCTCAGAATTGAATTTTTGTTGTTTTATCTCTTCTTGTAAGTCTTGCAAAGTTGCTGGTTCTTGTTTTTTATAATATTGAATAATATCTTTCGTTTTATAAAAATTTGATAGATTGGTTTTAGGTTTGGGTTTAGTATTTTGCTGTTCTAAAACCTTTCTTATATATTTTGCCTTAGTTTCTCTATCTTCAATTTGGTCTATCATTTCTATAAATAATTCTTGATTAGCTGTTATCATGTTTACTTGACATAAACAATTTTCTATTTTCTCTATTTCTTTCTCTGAAGTAGTTTGAGATTTATCAGTCTCAGAAGATGAAGTATTATTCTCGAATATCTTATTACCTTCTCTATACTGATAAAACACATTCACCTTTTTATTTTCCCTACAATTTGGGGCAATATGACCCTTTTGACCACATTTAAAGCATCTAACATCTTTTTTATGAGATTTTTGTTGGTGATCCGTTGATTTTTGGGGTTTGAATTTTTTAAATTTTTTATAAGTTTTCTCCTTTTTATTCTATGTTTTTATAAAGTTTTCCCTATAAAGTTTTTGTTTTTAAGGAATTTGAGGAAGGTGGAATTGGCATTTCAATGCCATATTGAGCCTAAAAGAACCTCTATCTCTTGACAGGGAGGCTTTTAAGTCTTTTAACTTGATCTTTCCCATAAGTTAGATCTTCATAGAATTATTTCATTATGTTTCTCTACAGGGATTAAGACTTTCGTTAAGGCGCGGGAGAATACTGAGAGTACTCTTCCCGAAAAGAAGCTCTTGTATCACTACAGTCATTACTTTTGCTAAGAACACATCATGTGATACCCATTTGGAAATCACTAAGGGCTGTTTTGTTTTGGCTTAATGAAGCAATTTGCTTTCGGCGTCGGCCATTGTTTATTTTTCACTCACTTAACAGATTTTTTAAAATACATTTGAAACAAAAAGCCAAAAATTTATGGCTTTCCATTGAAAAAGCTAGCTCATCGAAACCCTCACCGTCGTCGCCACCGCCCCAAACTACGCGGCAGTTAAGTTTCTCACGGCGTCGGCGTCCCACGCGAAGGCGACCGCATGCGGAGAAGGAACGGCTGATGAACTCACATAAGCTTAGTCTGCGTGTTCGGCACAGGGCCCGAACCACTTTGCGTCGAAATTTGGTGGAAATGGAGTAACATTTGCTGAAATTGCATCAATACAAACCCACTTGTGATTTCCATGAAGGTGCAAAAACACGGCGCCCGACCACGAAAACTCAATCGATCGAGAGACACACACATCCATACAAAGTTACAAAGAAAAAGCGGGAACCTCTGGATTTGGAGGTGAAAGACCTATAAGCGACAACGGCCCGAAGCTGCTTATAGCGATACAGCCCTACACCACCCCTGTCGGGATATCTAAGTCTCGAGATGGCCATGGAGATCGACAAATCCAAAAATCTCACGAACAAATCCAGCAGTTTAGATCGAGGCTTGTGGAGAAAGAAAATGGATTCTGGCGGTTTGGTGCGTGGGGAATGGGAGGTGAGGAGAAAATAAAAAATATGAAAATATAATAAAATTAAATTGACATTCTTATTTTAATTATTTTTCACAATTAAATACTTTAATCACAGCATATGCATTTGAATTATTATATTTTTAATTTAATTAAGGTTTGTGATTTTAGCATTTATCATGAAATGAAATGAGATATTAAATATTGATATCAAATGTGATATCTTTAGATATTTGAAAATACCTCTTAATTAAAATTTCTTAATATATTAATTTGTGTTAAGATGTTAATTTTTAGTTTGCTTAAAAGCAAACAACAATCATAATAGAAATAAAATGTTAAAAAAATAAGCGACTTATGTAATGCTATTAAATACTATTAAGTATTAAACTCAAAAAGTTCTATTCGACATTAAGCAAAAACTAAGCCACCTAAGTGATGCATCTCTTCCTAAGTTTTACAGAAAATTTGAAATTCTTTCTGCAAAAACATTTGGATCTCCTATAAAATGTTTCATTTATAGCCTCCGTATAGAGTCTTAAGAGCGCATCACTTGTTCTCCATCATCATTCATACTTTTATAAAAATCTTTCTTTTCGGTGAGAGTTTCACAAAATTTTAATGTTCCAATAAATCCTGATAGAAGTATCTGGACAGCATTATGATCGCTCACTTCAATATCAAAATAGAAGATTCGCGCCATTTGCATTTAGCGAAGAACATGAGATTTATGTTTATTATTTTAAAAATTTGAAAATTCGAACAAAGAAATTGAGCAAATAAGCAGGTTAAAAACTTGGCATAAAAATCAAAAAATTTATCAAGACCAACTCCTCCATATTTACAGAATTTGAAGAAAGACAAGCAAAAACAAAGCAGTTATAATAATTGTGATATCTATTTCTATACGGGATGTTTCCAATTAGGTGGTTTGTCAAAGATCAAACTTCAAAATCCCATAATAATTTTGTACAAATAACTTCTATGGAATTTGACAAATTGTGACATGTTCATTTAAAGATCAAACTTCTATGGAATTGTGACAAGAGCCTATAATATTTGGCATCCAAGATCCAAACTTCAAAATCCATTTTTTTTTTTCCTTGTAAAATATCATTTAAAATGAACATGTTCTTATCATTTATTAATGTTAAAAACTCACTGTTTTTTAAAGGATAACTGGACAAATCAAAAGTTTTTTTTCTTTTTATTGTTTTTTAAAGTTCGTACTAATTATAATACCTGTAGAAAACAGTAATCAGTACTCTCTTATTCTCCTGCTATCTTTTTTAAACTACCACTCCCACATGAGCTAAACACGTAGTCATTTATAAAAAATTAACCTATTTCTCTAAAAATCAATGAAATAGAAAGACACCCTTTCCAGTAAAATACCCTTTAAAATATATTTATTAAAAATGATGAATCTACAAAATATTTACGAATCTAAATTTTTTCTTTAAAATCTAAAAAAATATACAAAAAGACATCATTTTGAACAAAGATACCCATGTGGATTTAATTATATTATCAGGAGTGCGACAAATGCATAAAGCATAGTTAATCATATGGAGGATTTGTCTTTTACATTTTAAAGTTTTTTGTTCAAAATAAGGCATTTTAAAGGTTATTTTTCAAGAGGTTAGATTTGCTTATTTAAAAAAGTTAGTTATTTTAAATAACTTTTGATGTTTTAAAAATAATTTCTCTAGTTATAATGTAGGGATGAGACAAAAGTGAAAAATTTATCTTTATACTTTCAAGACACTTCAAAAGAATCATACTGGAGGCATTTATTTTGAAGTGTGAGCAGTATAATATTGACATATTTTTATTAGTTTTTCGTGGTTTTGCCAAAGGAGACGGACGTATTGAAGGAAGAATGTAAAGGCATTCTATTTTTCCGAATCGGGTGAAAGCTCTCAAAGATGAGTTTTCGGATGAGAGCCTTTCGATCTTTTGATCGGAGTCTCCCCGATATTCTTTGCCATAATGCACGTGATGTTGCTGGCTGACATCAGCCAAGCGAACGACGAGACATCGTGAATGGTCAGTATTCAACAAACCAGAATGATGTTGAGTGGAGGACTGCTCTGTATTTGTATCATCTGATGTGATGAATGGCAGATCTTGCTAACAATAATATCTGTTGGACTGACCGGAAGAGCGACGATAAACTCTATTGTTATGAATGTGACACCTTTGTTTTTAACGAATTGGCTATCAAGGAGAATGACGTGTATCGAACGACTGTTACGGGTTGATGATAAACTCTTTTAGATGGAAAAGCTGAATACAGATAATGATTTTCTGTGCGGAGAAACAGGACAAACTCAGATTCAAGTAACAGTACTCCAGGGCGACAAAGGGAGCTAAGAGTTAACCTCAGATCTGGATCAGGATATAATCACTCAGAGAGGACTTGAAAGGCATTCTTCCTCATCATAAGATTTTAAACTCGTTTCTGAAAATGATTATTGAAGAACAACAGCAGAAATAGACTCTCTGGATAATATTGGACAAGAATATAGATCAACTGTTTATATCAATGTGATCAAGATATAAGAGAATGGACCAAAAGGTTGGATAATAACATAAGAGCATATCTTAAGGGAGAAGGAATAGAGGACCTCAGGCAGATTGAGGAGAGCATCAGACGACAGGAGAACTCTGGAGAAAGACACTGTTTCTCAGAATCTGAATCTGGATGCATTCTATTATAGGACTGAACTGGGCTCTTCTCTATGGTTTAAAAATGGCATGAGAAAATGTAGGTACAAGACTTTTATTGTTTAGAAGACTTAGAAGTGGACTCCTTAGTTGTCTTTAACTGGACCAAAAGGCTGGACAGATCGATAAACTCCCATACCAATGTGATCCAGAATGCAAGGAATAACTTCAAGATCGGACAGTTAAGATCAGGCATGTCTTAAGGGAGGGTAACTTGGTGACAGACAAGCTAAGTAAAGCTCGTTCTAAAATCTACCCATAATGGGAATATTATAAGGATGCTTCAACCATCGAGATTGATTTTCAGGATTTGATGGGCATCAGAATGCTGAAAGTTTCAATTGCCAGACGTCGTGTTTTGTTCTGGTAGCCCCCTCCAACTGATAAAAAAAAAAAAAAAAATTTCAAATAATTGAAAAGACCCCACTCGATTGCAAATCTCATTCAAGAAATTGGGATGACAAAAACTCCCCCAAGTCATAGATCTAGTGCCTGGTCCCAAGAAAATTATTATACTTCATTTTCTGCATCGTTATGCTATGGAGATTCCATTGATTCCAATAATTGAGATTCGATGTGGTATTGGTTTTAGAGCGAGTGAATAAGCAATTCAGATGATTCTAATAATTCAGGTTAAGATTCGATTGTCGACACATGATAATAGGAATTATTTGACATGATAGGAAGAAAGTGAATCAGCCTCACCATTAAACAAATAGAAAGCCATAATAAATATTAAATAATTGAAATCTTTAAACCTAGTTGAAATTTATCTATTAAATAATTCTTGTACGATTTTATCATGTGATTTGTGCATATAAAGCTAATTTAGATGGTGTTATGACCTTCAAGAGTATTTGAATGCCAAATTTTCAGCGATTTCTTTAACAGTTTTTATGGATGTCAAATTTTAATATTATGGAAGTAATTTGGAAAGGATATGGTAGTCATGTATTGTTATTAATTTATTACATAATATCATCTGCTACTTGGAAAGGATACGATATTTGTCTTCTTTTTTTTTTTAATACGATATAATTATTTGTCGCCCAAGAGATAAAAGGTATTTCCCTTTATATTGACAACCACGTTCAAAGAAGTTTATAATTTAAATTAAATTATCATGGCAACAAAATATTGATGAGAAGTAGAATGGTGTCTTCTTTAAGAAACACTTTTTGGGTACAGTTATTTTTCTAAAAACAAATCTGAAAAAAAAAAATATTAAAAAACTGTTAAGATTTTAAAAATAAAATTTCTCATTCTAATTATTCATTTTATGTTTTTTTACTTTTGCATTGTTAACTAAATTAGAGCTTCAGTGAGTACCATTAAGACCTATAAGAAAAATTGCATCCATCACATAATGTCCTTATAAACTTAATTCCAATATCTTAGTATAAAGAATGCTTTATCTTGTAGTGCGTTAAGATAATACAATGAATAAAACTTGAGTTTGTATATATTACTATACAGCCGCAGCTCCTTATGAGCTGATAATATCCATAATCTAAAAGTTACGAGCTATCATTCTCTTGGGTGATGTTGTTGTGTGAAATCTCATATATTCACCTTTCTACATTGGTATGATTTTGTCTATTTTTAGTTTAAGCCCTCATGGTTTTGTTTTAAGTTTTTTCTTCAAAACACCTTATATCAATTGGATATTGTCCCGGGACGAAGCCAGAAAAATGGAAGCAATATAACATATATAAATTTCATGGGGGCATATAAAGTAAACATTTGCAACATAGCCTAGTTCCTTGGTTTCCCTTTGACATCAAATATCATGGGTTTGATCACCATTAGGTACTTTGGGGGCACCATGTGTGCTTTTGCAAAAACTATCTGTGCAGTTTTATAACATGTTTTGGGTATAATAAAAGTAAATGTATATTTTTCGAATAAAAATAATGCTAAAAATAAAATAAAGTAAAAATCGAGATTAATAAAGTTAAGGGTAAATTAGTAATTTACGGTCGGGACAAAGGGTCATAATTAAGAAGATTGTAAGTAGGATTTGAATAAGTGGAATTGCAAATAAAAGGAAAAGAGATAACCAAATAGCAAAAGTAAAAAAGTAAGCCAAAATTTGGATAAAGCCAAACATGGCTTTAAGAGAAACTCATTTTAGGTGAAGGGAAGGAAAAAAGAAGAAGAAGAAGAAGGAAGAGAAGAAGAGAAAGAAAAAATGAAGAAGAGAAGTTTAAGAAAAGCCAGAGGTATGGAATACTAATATGGAAAAAAAGTGTATGGAATGGTATGGAATTGAGTGCTTAGAAGTGTATGTGTTAGTTGGTATAAGATGAGTTTTATGGTTCATTTTGAGTTTTTGGAGTTGAGTTGGTTTTGGACACGGAGAATTTCCGATGAAAATGGCGAATATTGTCACATTAAGCTCAAACACCTATACCTAGGTGTAGGAGAGCACGACTAGGCGGAGGTCCACTGCAGCCTAGGCCAGACTCGAGCCCAAGTTTTAAGGTACCTGAGTGCGCCTGGGCGAGAGCAATGCTGTCTAGAATTGAACCTCTCCACCTAGGCATTGCACACTAGTCTTGTTTTGGTTATGCTCTTCCGTTAATTCTAACAATCTTCCATTGGACTAATGAGGATCCTAATAAGTGAATGAAAGGGTTCGTACAAGTATAAAAATTATATGAAAAATGTTTCGTACCTCATCGCCGAGGTGAAGCGAAATTATATGAAAAACGTTTCGTACCTCGCCGCCTCGGTGATCCGATAGTTGGGCAAACATTGTTTCTTGCCCTCATTTGCTAATGTGTTTAAATGTAGTGTTATTCCTTTGAGATTTAAAAAGGATGAAAAGATAAATGTAAGAGTACCTATAGAAAAACGTATAAATGTCCTTAAATAATACAAGAATAAATATGCATCTCTACGAGGAAATGATAAGAAAATATTGCATATGATTATCGGATAACAATAGTTATTCGGGGATATGGGATATATATTGTAAATGAAATAAAAGAAATAGATTGTCTGCTTAGAACCTAGTAGAGGGATAGATGGACATGCTTATTAGGGAGAAAAGACTGCAGCATTACTGATTAGTTGGCCCTGTTTGGGTCATTACAGCACCTTCGGGCCCTTATAGATGGTCATTGGGTCCTTATGGTTCCATTTGTCGCACAATAATTATACTTTCCCTACGGGTCCTTATAGTTTCCATATCCACTTCTAAGGTATTTGCAGGCATGAAACATAAGATAAATGACAAGAATATGCAAATGACATGACATAATATGAGAAGCATAGCATTGCTATGTGATGATACATATACGATGATAAGTCTACGAGAAGCCAAAAATGTAAATGAGAAAGATGATATGGAATGAAGCTTGTGATAAAACGAATAAGTATGATATATGTAGAAGCATATACATAAATGATATATTTCAAAACATGAATAAGCGTGTATATGTAAATGAATGTTAAAAGTTATATCACTGATTTAATAAAGTGTGATGACCACATAAATTAAATCCGCATGTATTATTTCATTTAAAATTTATAAGAACATGGGTGTTCGTAGATGTGGAGTCTGAAGAAGCGAGAACTAGAATCCAGGACATTACATCAATGTCAGTGACACCTTTGCAGGTGCCGCTGAAGACACTTTAGGTATTTTTATATGTTTTGCTTTTGTAAGCAATGTAAAAATTTGTATATGTTGAACACTCCCATTTATGGAGTTTTGAATATATTTTGTAATCTGCTGTTACAGAATATATTTCAAGTTAAATGTTTAAATATACATGAATGAACAAGTTAATGGTATGTTAAAAAGTAAAAGATAGTTACAAGTAAGTGGTATTAGAGCACCTCGTGTTGGGGGCGTCACAAGTTAGATGGTAATAGAGGCGTGACAATATGCCTCCTCTAGGCCTTACTTAAATCCGTCACTGATATTGTCCATCGGTATAAAATTTTTTTTGGAAGAAGTCTAAAAACAATACCATGAGGGCTTAGGTCTAAAGTGGACGATATCATACCAATGTGAAGGGGTGGTCCATGAGGTTTCACAACAAGTGGTATCGAATTTAGGTTAAGAGATTAACCATATGGGAGGATGTTGAGCGAAAATGATGTATTGTGGCCTTGACATGATGGGCGGGGTGGTGTTTCACGTAAAGTGTGTTAAAACGCAATGAAAGACAAGGAAATCCTAGTTTGAGAAGAGGCTCGATGGTACTTTGTTCGAGAGGATGATTGTTGGGTATGTACCCAAAGTCCCACATCGGTTAAATATGGGAAGGATCATGAGTTAATAAGGATGGACAATATCCCATTGGTATAGAGCCTTTTAAGGGAGAAGCTGAAAAAAAAAAAACTATGAGGGCTTAAGCAAAAAATGGATAATATCAAACCAATGTGAAGAGGTGGGTCCATAAGGTTTCACAAAAAATGGGGTGGTTTATTTATTTTTGGCTTCTCCCTTAAAAAGTCTTATACCAATTGGATATTATTTGTGGTTATAAACTCATAAGCTTTCTCATTCCTAACTGATGTGGAATTTTGGACGCACACCCAATTATCTCTCTATTTTTGAGTTGCAAATCATCTGATAAGTAGTCGAGTAACATACTAGGGTTGAGAGGAGCATCCTATATAATTTTGGTGCTTGATTACCATAATTATATTTTCCCTAACCTTATATTCTTGGGTACTAATGAAACATGTTATCCTAAACCTGTAACACATGTTCATATTTTTATAGAGAATACTTATTGTCACTTGACTTAATTAACAATACCTAATTTAGATGGAATATGTGATCACTTTAAAGTCTCTGTCAAAGCTATTAATGATTTTATATTATCTTAACTTTTTTTTTTCAAGATTAAGAGTTTATAAACATTATACCTTAGTGAATAATAGCGATCTTATAGTCGATATTGGAAGGTTTAGTTTCAAGGTAGCCTCCCAGAATAATTTATAATTTCTTCTTTGTAATATTGTTGAGAGATTGAAATCCCATATCCATCTTTGTTACAAATTTTACATCTTATATACTAGTCTTGGAAGTGCCCACAAGACCCACTTTCTGATCCGCCAATTCTGATGTAGTGTTCATCATAACAAGATAGTCAAGTCGTGGGTAGTCATGAGGGCTTCATGATTGCCCACATACTCGATCACACGATCGGTTATAACCTTCTCGGTGCCTAAGGTGACTTGATCAAGTGTCTTTATGGCCCATTTTGAGGAAACTCGAGGTCCGTTGACTGCGAATCAGCAGTAAAAGCAACCGTGAATGTCGAGATAACCCATATAAGACCGAGAATTTCAATTTAAAAATGGCAAAATCGTAATTTCCGGGACAAAAATTGAAATTTATTCTCGTCTTGGATGGCGAAGCATGTTGCTTAGTTAGGTGTGCTTGCGAAATTTAAATGTAGCGTCGAATTTCGTCGGTCAGAATAATCGGGTTTAGCGCGTTTTTCGAGAGGCATCACGGTTCGAATTAATGCGTAGATGTCGATCGACGAAGTCACATATAACCGTACTCATGTGCCATAAGTGGTATGAGTAAGAGAATGATGAAAATGGACAAGCGAGATAGTCTTGAGATATCGAGGCGGGAAAAGGTGGACATAATTGGTATTAATGGAAAGTTAAGTGGCCAGACAAAACATGAATAGTGTTTTACATGTACCCGAAATTGAGGAAGCGTGAAGTAGGAGGAGAAAATGACAATATGGGTTTTCATGTTTTTGGGAGAGGGGATGTCCCGCATGCAGGGCGTAGGAAATCAGGCGCTCGGGCAGAGCGAAGGAAAGGCTAGCTCGCCTTGAGAGGAGCTGCGTGAACTCGGTTCCGGGAGTTTCGACATACTCAGAAGATGGGGATTTCTCACTGGTGGGTTTATTCTTTATTTAAGTACTTTACAATGTTTCGGTCGGTTTGAGACCTTGAATGGCCGTTTGATTGGTCCCAAAACTTGGGGCCAGAAATTAATCGAAATTTTATTGGAACCTCGAATGGACCGGTCAGTGCAATCCCGCAGGCTGTTTAAGGGTTCATTATGGTGAAAATAAGTGCTATGAATGATGCTTTGATATGTATGGGGCTTGAAAATGGCGGCGAAATGAGTTCTTAAGTGAGCCAGATGATTGGTGATTTGCCGGGAATAGTAACCAAGGGTTTCACTATTCCCGAGAATAGTGTTCAAAAAATAATTTTTGTGTGGAAACGTGCTTGGTCGAGTAATTCAAGTTGAATTGCTCGTGTTTGATCATTAGCCCATGTGAGCTAATTTTGATGCGATGGATTATGAAATTACATGACATGATTGTGTAATTAAATTTATGTGAATATATGCATGTTTATATATTTGCATGTGTTAGAGACTGTAATGGAATTGGCATCATGCATTCCATATGCACCAAGGCACCCTAGGATGATAGGAGTGAGTCTAGAGAAAATGATTTCGGAGGGTAGTCTAAAAATGATAATTATCGGAGGGTAGTCCATACTAAAAAAAAAAATATCAATCGTCGGGCGTGATTGATATACATCGAAGGTAGTCCGCTAAATAATATCAATCGTTGAATCGGCCCGATTGATATATATACATCGGGTTGTCCACGAATAAACATAATAATTCTCATAGGGCTTAGGCGAGTGGCGAGGGGAGTCGATGAGGACTCGGGGTAGCCAAACAGTCGAGTTAGACATTAGTAGGATCATGCATTTGCTTGAATGTGTTTTACTGGAAGCATTGCATTTGCGCTTAGGTGGAGAAGTAGCCCGACTTAGGTGGAAGTAGCACAGCTTGGGTGATTCCGCTGCGACGTGCTCACTTGCATCGAGGATACTATTTTACAGTGCAGAGTGTGCGAGGAGGCGAACATCCCCCAGGCGAGTTTTAGAAAGAAAATGGGAATGTATGGCTTTGATGGTTACATGTATTAGAATTGTTCTAGAATTTTAATATATATGTTGTATAAGAAATAAAAACAATTGAACTCTAGAAAACTATTGGATATAGTTGGATATATATATATATATATATATATATATATATATATATATATATATATATATATATTGATGAGTAGTGTTGTATTAGACTACGGCTTAATTTGTTTATATAAGTGATATTGATGTTTGGAGATGAGTTATATCTGATTTGTATTTAGGTGGCTCCGTACAAAGGAGACTACGATTTTAAATGAAAATGTCGGTGCTTCCGGCGTTACGATATTCCATGAGTTGTAGTGTCAGCGAATTTGCGAGTTTTAGACATCACAACCCGACATCTCTTACGAAAATTGGGCAGAGTCTCCTTTCTCACGAGGGCTACTGCCCATATCTGAAACCTATCCCCGACAATCGATATAGTCTGAATGGCCATAGGCCTATATATACCAATCTTCATCAAAATACCCCTAACTATATACCATAGTTTCAAGTTAACTCTTATAACATATATTAAAGTTTAAAACATTCCTAGCCATGTATCCGAGCTAAAGCCAAAGCCCCCTGACCGGCTTTCTTCAAAATCGGTCTCTAAGAAGTCTCCTCGAACGCTCCTTGTACTTGAAAATAATATCCCTCGACGAGGTGAAGCCTCTCCAGTAGTGGAATCACAAAGTAATTACTCTACCAAAATGCTATCTGTGCTGAAATGCACTGTAGCGATCCAACAGTGGCTGTCACTGCCCAATGTCTAAATGACAACCCATGTCTCGAGTCTCCAGAAACTCCCCTCACCCTTGCCTAAGCCATGTATGAAAACATCTTTTCAAAACAATTCTTGTTGTTTTCAAAGCTATACTAAGTATCGGTAAAAATATGAGACTACCCTCAGGCGAATGTGTTAGAGGCAATAAAGCAGTCATGGTCATCAGCCAGAATGATACATTGAGCCATCTCCCAAGCCCCATTCTACGAAATTCATCTGTGAATTCCTTTCCAAAAGCGTTGTTTTCTTTCAATTTTATGTCATGCACTCACCTAATTTATAAGTTGCAGTGCATATAGGAAATGCATTATGTCATTTCCCTTGATATATATATCTGTAATAGCATGCGAAATATATGAAACCGTCGTATATTTATAATTTAAATACCATAGAAGGATCTTATGATTTCTCAAATATAACACCAAAATTAGCTCAGATAGGTAATTATAACCATGAAGCGGTCGATTTGAATTACTCAACCATACACAATTTCTCACAAAATTAATTCGTAAACACTATTCATGTGAACAGTGAAACCCTCGGTTTACTGTTCACGACCAATCATCTAATCATCGGTTCACTTTGTGAACGTTCCACGGTCATTTAAGGCCTCATATGAAACCAGCATGATTTACTTAGCACAAAGCCTGACCCAGCTGACCCCGAATCGACCGTGCACAATCACGAGTGCTGAAGTGGTTTAAGAATTTTAACAATTCGGTTAGAGATTTGGGGCCCGAATCCAGAAATAACCCTTTCACAGGCTGTCAGCTGTCATCGTAGCAAACCCAAACAAAGTGTAAAACTCAAGTAGGATGAAACCCACACCTCACGGAGTTTCTTGAAACTTCTTAATAGAAAGCCCACGCGTAGGCCCCTCCACTGTAGTCAAATGACTTTCCTTCTTGCTCCAAAAAAAATTCGGCTGGTCGGATCGCTCGTAAACCTAGAGGCTGACTTCTGCACTCTCTTTCACAAAGGCGTAGCATAAAAAGCTACTACAAGATTTCATTTTTAACTCACGTTTTGTGCTTTGGACTAAAGGTAGGAAACCAATGACTATTATTTATTTACGTCTTATTCTCATTAAATCAATTTCAATAATGCCAATACGTATCCCTTCTCTTGGATTTTAGGCATTTTGGCACTATCTCGACCGATCGATTCTATCATTTATCTACTCATTTTAACACAAATGCGATGAAATAATGTTATACGTGACTTTCGTCGCATCGCGTATCGTTCTGACACCACTAAGCAGCGATGCCTCGAAAAATGTGCTCAAGTATGCGGAATTCGACTGAGGAAATTAATGATGTTAGGCTAGATTTATTGAGGCAGATTCTCTTGGTGAAATCTATTTCATCATCGAGATCTAGAAAAATTCCAGATTTTGACGAAATTACGTTTTTAGTGAATTTTCTGGTTTTGGTCTTGATCACATTTGAGCCAATGTCCAAGGTGGAAGACGCCCAAGCTTATTAGCTGCTCATACGACAAGTGCTAATATTTGCTAATTCGGATTCCACCCGGGTTGTATTCGGGTATCCAGTTGCTTTTGGGTCACCCATTTGATAGCCACTTGAGATTTGGCTTATCCCATTCCACTAGCCCCCTTAGCGTCATTGCAGGCCTTTAGGACTGGAATGCTGCTAAACACCTTCGGTTTTCATGTGTCGTCTGGGCTATGGTTGTGTTGATGATCCCATGATGTTGCTCTGTACAGATGACAGCTTTTGATAAGGCTTTGCGATGGCATGTCACTCAGTGCGAACAACTTTTTTAATGTTGATTTTGGATGTCCCGCCCAAAGTGACAATGCTTTAGAGTTTAAATAGCTTTTTGGTGCTTCGTTGGAGGGATTTATACTATCAAAGAGTTCCCATATTCTATACTATCAAAGAGTTTCCTTGCTGCTGCTCTACTTTGAGATTCTCTTGTTCGCTAGTGACTCTGTAGATTGGTGCTTCTTGTTTTGCAATCCATCCTTAAGGAGAAAGGTGAGATTGATAGTTTTTTAAAAAGAGACGTTTCTATACCCTCGCAAAATCGATGAGAAAGCAAAGTATCGTTTGCTATAAGATGATTTTTGCTTCTAGGTTTCTTTTTCTCTTTTTTTTTTCTTAAAAAAAAAAAAAAAAATCTATTGGGTGTTACCACCCTTTTGGCCAAATGAGTAACCCTAGTGGATCTTCTAGTCTTCATATCAGTGATAGAGGCACTTAAGAAGTATAGTAGGAGAGGATGTGTGGAAGCTGTAGATAAGGACATATGCTCATCCACTCTGGGGACGTTCCCTCGCGCGTTAATGTTGTTGAGAGGTTATAGCATGAACCGGAGACCCGAGTCGAGAACCTCGAGCCTACTTATTTGGGAAAAGATATTCCTAACCTTCCAACCTCCAGGTTTTGTTTTCTACCTCGAGGCCTCATTTCACGACTTGTACAGAAGAAGATCGAGAGGGGATGAATTTCATGTACTAGTCACCCTACCACCATTGGTGCATCAATTTTCTACTTTGCAGTCTCCATCCTATCCGTACCCACGTGAGCATTATACATGTTATCTTGGGGGTTAGTGTCTTGAACATGAGTATGAAAATGCGTTTGGAAGCAAGGATGTCCTTTATGTAAGGTTTTTCATTAAGTGGGCTTCATTAATTCAGATTAAGGCGAATTAAGATTGGTCTAATTAAGTGAGGTTATTATTCTTAATAAATCATATGGAATTTGGTGGTGTGTGGTGAGTTCGGCGGCAGATTATGAGAGGGCATTAATTCGAGGAACTGTTAAGAGCTCAGAGTCCCTCCCGAACCATGGATACATTTTCTATCCCACCTCGTTATTTCTCTCATCCCGGTTTTCTACGAGAAAGTGATCGGCAATCATAAAGCCGAGTTTCAAAGGGTCGTTTAAGGAGAAGATCTTGAGATCACCAGATAGTTTATCTTTCTGACTCTTCATCGATTCGCATCGACAAAGAAAGAGACACGTGGATTCAAGGTATATAATTTCTGATGTTTTCTCCATTAAATGATGTTTGTGTTCTTCATGGTGATCTAGGTTGTTAGAAATTCGTATCCCTCGGTTGGTATCGAGCTGACCATAGTTAGAACTCAAAACATACAGTTTGGAGAAATTTTTTTTGGGTTTATGAAAAATCGGACATTACATCCCGATTTGGATTTTCTATACATCGAAATTAATGTTTATAGTGGCTGAATCTTCCGCGGCGAGGCGATCACCGGCGCGGTGGGTGGCAATCGCGAGAAGCTTTCTGCCCGCCACCGCGCTCTCCGCAGCGCCGCCCGCAGCGCCACCGCAGCCCAGCGTTGAAGGCAACGGCGGCGTGCGGCGCAGCGCCCGGTACGGACCCGGCTGGTCTCACAGCGTCATTGATGGCGTCAGCGCGGCCCGATCGGCAAACACGATCGAAGCGGGATCTACGATCCGTTTGTTGACGATTCCGATTAATTATTGGCGTGGCGGCCAGCGTGGGCTGTTGGCGTGGCGATGGCGTCGGTGACCTGACTTTCCGTGACTGGGCCGGATGCCGGCCAGGCAGGTCACTGTCGAGCGGCAGGTCAGGCAGACCGGTCGGCGGTCAAACGAACCGCAGTGAAACGGACAAGCGGGTCAGCGGTCGAACCGAGCGGGTCAGCGGTCAAACCCAGGCGGTCGACCTGACCCGGACAAAACCTTACTTGTGGCGCCGCCTTGTTTGCCACAGCGTGAACAGCCACGGTGGGCGTGAGTACGCGTGGGAGGGTATTTGAGGCAATTTTGGTCTGATTATTGTCGAAATTCTCTACAATTTAATTATATTGACTTAGCATGTTTGAAACTTTAGGATATGAAATCGTGCCGAACCACATGTATGCCTAGTTGACCGAGGTATTTTCATGTATTCTTGAAACTATTTCTCTATGGTTTCGGAAATACATAGGTAACTAACATGAATACCCTTTGCTGCACATAAGGGCTGTGTAAGTTCTAAAATTAATTGACTATTAATGAATTGAACAATATAATTGGCATAACATATATATATTGAATGTGATACATAAAGTTTATATCCTTGGTATGAGTGATTTTTAAGAATTGATTAAGAACATGGCTTAGTAAGTGTACACTTGATTAGGTTTGAGAAAATCTCTGACTCGTATTGCGTAGTGGGATGTCTCTGTTTGCAATGCATGGTCATACTCCCAAAGGAGGTGATCTTGTGTTAGTTCGTGGAGGGATACATGATGGCATACGATGAGAAATGGTGATCTTGTGGACGTACACCCCGAGGTGGTGATTTCACAGAAGGATTAGAATATGTTCTTATGGCCATTGTCATGTGGAGAATATCTAGCTTGCATGTCTTATTTTCTTGGTGATTATGTGATGATGTATGTAATTCTCTATGAGTATTCACATGATCTTGATTAATAATTATTATCTGTTTGTTGGTCGATTTTACGCGGCGAGTAATTCCATTTCAATTGAGATCGCTGCGGATTGAATTTGAGAAATGGAAAGGATTTCAATTTGGAATGGAGGCGGCGGATGTTCACACAAGCGCTTACAATGGATAAAGCCGGCGAGATATCACAACCTCTAACTTGAATTTGAGAAAATGGACTATCTTTGCTGGGGAGAGGAAGCGATAGGATTACCTTGTTGACAATGAAGAAATCCATCTGAGAACACTTGAAAGTGGTTTGCAGATGTTGTCTTGCTAAGGAGATGATGTGTATAGAGCTAGAAATCGAGTTTAGATCCAATCTTGAGGTTGGAACACTTCTCCAAAGCTCTTCAACATGATATGGATGAATGCGGTGGGGTTAGAGATTATGTCCTCGGGATGGTAGACTAAAGGCGAAGCTCGAGCTCTTAATGTTACCATTCTGATGCTTGCATTGTGCATCAAAGCCACTGAACACCTTCCACACGATTTGGGATTATAAAGACAAACTACAATTCCCAAGATGAAACATGAGTCGATAAATGACTTGATAGCAAGGGTGAGTGCGGGAGGAAGAAGCTTAAGAAGGATAAAGAGCATGTGGCCTTATATCTTGCTAGTTCCATAAGAGAAAGAATAAGAAGTTGAGAGTCGAACTCCAGGTGCTCGAAACTACCGGTCAATCGGCAATATAGGTCAAAGACATTCTTGAAAAAAGGATGGTGATGTTGCTTCTTTGCGAGAAGAAGGTCACATGAAGAAGGCGTACAAAATTTAAAACTTGAGATGTCAGCGTGGGAAACCTACAATTAATGATTAACTTTTTAATACTTGTTTGTGAATCCAACCTATCGAAGCACCATCCGAGTTCTTGGTGGCTTGATAGTGGAGCAACTAATCATGTTGCATTTACCATACGAGGGATTCATAAGCGGAAAGCCAAACAAGGATGAATCAAAGCTCAACGTAGGAAATAACGAGGAAAATTTGAAGTCATGTTAGGTAGGAGATGTAATCTTAGTTTTAGATTAAGTTTAAATTGATGTTGAAAGACACATTTATGTACCTTCCCTTTAGAAGGAATTTAGTTTCGATATCATGTTTAGATTCATATGATTATTCTTTTGAAATTAAGAGCAATATTATTTCATGTTCTTAATTCAAATAAGGTTAGATAACATCATATGTCAGTAGTTATATAGATTAAGTTTGCCGATGACATATCACGTGGCTTATCACGACTGAGTTGTTTAAAAAAGACCACTACCTAAGGATGAGTCTTATGCATTATGGCATAAACGACTTGTATATCTCTAAAGATTAAGTAGAAAAGGCTAATAAAGATAATATCTACCCTTTCTTAAAAATGACTTAGAGATATCACGTGAAATGACTAATAGAAATTAAAATGACGAATGAAATAAAGCGCTATGATCGTAGTTAGGCTTGTTGGAAGTCATTCACCTTTGATATAAGTGGACCTTATGGCAACCTTGTGTAGAAATTTTATTTCATCACATTTATTGATGACTATTCTCGATATGGTTATTTGTACTTGATTAAAAGAGAAAAGTCGAGGTCTCTTGTGAGTTGAGATTTTCGGGCCCGAGTCGAGAAAACAATTGGAAAGTCATAAAGGTTGTTAGATCGGCCCAGGGAATTGGAAGTATTATGGCAAACATGGCGATCTTTAGATGACCCAAGAGACCGTCGCCAAATACTTAGAGGACTCTGGGATAATTAGCTGATTTACTATGCTGGAGTCTGGCCAATATAATTTATAAATGAAAGGCGCCGATCGTGCTCTTATGGAAATAGTAAGGAGTATGATTAGTAGAATAATTGGTTTCTATAGGGTGAAGCTTTGAAAGCGACTTTGTACATTTTAGATGTGTACTACGAAAATTTGTTCCATTGACTCCTTTTGAGTTATGGAGCTGGCGAAAGCCTAGCTTAAACCATCTTAAGGTTTGGGGATGTCCTACTTGAGATAAAGATTATATAAATCGACATTAAGTAAGTTGGACTCGGAACCACTAGGTGTTATTTTGTATCTTACCGGAACATTCAAGGGATATCGGTTCTATAATCCAATGGAGCGCAAAAGTGTGGAATCCACAGAACTGACTAAGTTTTGGAGTTTGATGTGGCTAGAAGAAAGTAGGCGCTCCACTGGACTAGTGAGGATGATAGTACGGTGGGTAATGTGTTATCGTATCTCCTCCCATCCTGAATAATTGGCCAGAAACTCCATATACCATATTGAACTGTTGGAGACTAAGGGATCACATTTGTTGAGATGACTCCTAATAGAAGTTCGCCAGGCTCTCGGAATTACGAATGCCATTTATTACTACTCGATGGGAGATCCCACTTGGGAGAGGCGATCGGCTATACTGCCGGACTATTTAGTCTATATGAGAGGCAAGACTACGATATCGGTTTGTGGCGATCAATAACCACGAGTATTTCTTGTCCTCGATCGGAAGCGTGGTTAGAATCTGATGAGAGATGAAATTGATCATGAGGCATAATGGAGTTTGGGAACTTATTGAATTACTGAGATCATGGGCAATTGGGCTATGAATGGGTGTATAGACTAAAGGATTCAAAGGAAAGATTGAGAGTTTAAAGCGATTTGTGGTAGCCAAGGTTTCACTCGGAGAAAGGAGTAAACTATGAAGCAACTTTTCTCCGATCTCTTCTAAAGATTCTTTGGTGATCATGGCATTAGTTGCTCATTTTGATATGGAGTTACACGGATGGATGTTATTTGCATTTCTCCAATGGAGACCTTAATGAAGAAGTCTATATGAGTACAACGAGAAGGTTTTATGGCAAATGATTAGAATAAACTTGTATATGGCGAAAAGTCTGTTAATAGTCCTCAAGCGAAGCTTCTAGACGATGGTACTTGAAGTTTCATAGTGTTGTTGCTTCATATGGTTTTGTTGAAACAAAGTAGATCAATGTATATCATGAGGTCGGTGGGAGGAAATTCATTTTCCTAATACTCTATGTGGATGATATTACGCGCAGCGTTGACGCCGAATCTTGCATGAGACAAAGCGGATGTTGCTTCAAACAAGCTTTTGATATGAAGGATTTAGCGGTGGCGTCTCTTTGTCACAGGCATTGAGATTCATAGGGATCGTTCTTCTGGAACTATTGGGTTTTTATCACCGGAGGAAATATGTTGATCGTGTTTTTAGAAAGATTCAACATGCAACTATATGAAAGCCGAGGAATTGCCTATGTAAAGGTGATAAGTTGGAGTCTATCCGCGATGTCCTCATTCAAGATATAGAGAAAGCCCCGAATGGAAGAAGCGCACGCTTATCTTTAGATCACTGACTTGGGAATTATTATGTATGCTCAAGTATGCACTGCTGATGTGCCTTTGCGACGGGACTTCTAGGCGGATATCGATCGAGCCAGGACATGATCATTGGGTTCTTTGCCCGAGAAGGTTATGAGAGTCTTTAAAGGGAATAAAAAAGACTATATGTTGATTCTGAGCATGTTGGGGACTACGGTAGTTGGGTGACCAGTTCGGACTTTGTGGTGTAGGGATGAAAGAGTCAACAAGCTGCGATTTATATCTTTAAGTTGGCGGGAGTGCGATATCATGGAAAAGTGAGAAACGAAATTAATTGCATCCTCTACCATGCAACGGAGTTTAGCATGCTTTTAATGACTTCTCGAAGCAATTTGGCTCAGAAACCTAATTAAGGAGTTAGCAGTGTTTGATTTGTGGATGGGCCCATACAGGTTGTATTGTAGCCAATTAACTGCGATGTTGTTTATTAACAACAACGAGAGGTCTCGAGGGTCTAAACACATGGAGGTGATACGACCATAAAAGGAAAAAGTTCAAAGCGGTGGCGTTGCGGTGGAGCACATATCAACGGATGATATGATTGCGGATCATTGGCCCAAGGCGCCGTGAAGCGTGTGTTGAGCGACATGTCATTAACATGGGCTTAGGAGTATCATGGGATCTTGTGAATTAGTGGGGCTATTAAAGTTTTAAGTTGCTCTAATAAGTTGAATTCAATTTCATTACATTTTTTGTAATAATTGAATATGTATCAACTCTTTTATTCGATAAGGTATTTGAATGTAGGTTTATCGAGGTTAGTACATATAAGCATTGAAAATATCAAGGCATTGTAAACCTTGAATAAAGGCTATGGGGCATTCTTGGCATTAGCCTCAATAGCATATTTTATTTACACATTAAGTAAAGTTACCTCAGGTAACATATATCTGAGTTCGTTGGAACCGTAATGGATATTCTCTGGTGACACACTAGGTTTGTGACATAAGGAGAGAGAATATGGACTAGCAATGAACAACACATGAAGTATCCTCATTATGAGGTATTGTCCATTTAAACACACTACCATATTGAATCCATGCTCCCGAGTAAAGTTGAAAGCACTCGTGACCATGGAAGGGTTGCGAGTACATGCAATTACGCCGTGATTGGAATGTTCGAGACTTTGTAGGATCGGATGTTAATAAGAATAAATCTCTAGACCAATATAAAGGTGCGAGTTTTGTTTCAATTAATATCGCCCCAGTGGGAGAATGTAAGGTTTTTCATTATAGTAGGCTTCATTAATTGGAATTAAAAGAATTAAGACAGTCTGTTAAGTGGAGTTATTGGGCTTCTTAATAAATCCTTATGGGTGGGTGGTGTGTGGTACGAGTTAGCCGGCTTGGATTATGAGAGGGCAGTGTTAATTCTATTTAAGGAAAGCTCAAGTCCTCCCAAACCACTGGGGATACATTTTTCTATCACATCGTTATTTCTCATACGGTTTTCTAGAAAAGTGATCGGCAATCTCATAAAGCAGTTTCAAAGGGGTCGTTTGGGGAGAATCTTGAGATCTTGAGATCAGTTATAACTGCGGCTCTTCATCAGTTCCGCATCAGCAAAGAAAAGACATGGATTCCAAAGGTATGTAATTTACAGTGTTTTTCTCCATTAAATGATGTTTGTGTTCTTCCATGGTGATCTAGGTTGTTAGAAATTCGTATCCTACACTTTATGCCTATTCCATAAAGCGACATTATCTCTAGAAGTATTATTTAGTTGTTGACTCTAAGTTGTTGCAATTGGTGACGAATTTGCCCTATTCTGACGAAACGAGCCTCGAGGCAATGTCCTGAGCTTAAGGTTGTGCGAGGTCTATGCTCAGGAGTTTCGAATAAATACGGATCGACTCGGGTGCGGTGTAGGAGGCAGGACCCTATTCTATATTTGTCTTAGTGGATTATAGAGAAATTACTTATCCTAATTCTTTGTACATTTGTTTGTGTGGGTAGGTAGCTAGAGTCGGGGAAAACTCGTTGATGATCTTAGTCGAGGATCATATCGATTTCTTCATTAAAGGTTCTCGATCGCCCAGAAGTATTGAGAGGGACTTTAGGCTTCTTACGAAGCCATTGAACCTTGAGGAGTGACTAACCAACCATAGGAGTTTATTCTTGAAAGGTTCTAGGGATTAATTTTGGGGCTCGGGAGGCTTTATGTGAGCAATTCAGCCATCTTCTTGTCACATTCTGCGTGTTGGGACAAAATATAAGGAGAGAGGAGAAAGCAGGGTGAGTAGGCGTTTACTTCTCGCAGTACAAAACACGAAGGCGATGGCTAATCTTTACTCCTCTCTACGGTCGAGAGATTTGGCTCACCAGATTTGCAACTCGATGCTAGTGATCCTCCTTCACGACCTCGGGGTGGTATAAGGATTATGGAAGGATATTGGCATGACCTCCTGGCCGCGCGGCTAGTTCGAGATGGGAAGGAAAAAGTTGTAAGCGTCTTGGGGGCCCCTCTATATGGTGAGAAGCCGGCGTCCCTCCTTCCCTCGAAGAGCTTATGTCAGGCCTTTGGGGTGTTAAACACTCTTGAAAGGGTGGGCCAGTGGTCTCCTGGAAGTCGAGTGTAATGTATGGAGGGAAGCTGATAAAGGGGGTGCGAAAGTGCGAAAGACACTACCCTTTAAATTAATGACCTCTGTAAGCACCTTTCTTCTTCTTTATTTGCTTGGTATATATATTTCTTTTACCTGATATACTTAGTTATTCTTGCATATGAGTATGTTTAGGCTACATGGCCAGTATTATGACATATGACAACTTATCGGAGTTAAAGTGCTATCATTTACGGGAGGTGCTTGGGAGTACACATGCAATAAAGTCTGAAACAAACTCCTCGGGTTGTAGTGGAGAAGATGGAGGAGACTCGGTGAAATGAATTTGAGTTTGCCCGAAAAAGTGTGTCGTCTGGTACGAGGTTAAGAAGGTGTGAAAGCTTGAAGCGGAGTGTGGCGGAACTAAAGAGGCTGACTCATTTCTATGACCTTCACAGTGAAAATAGAAAAGTATCTTGAGCATTCCACCGAGGGAAGATGAAAATGAAGGATGCTTTTTATGAATCGGAGAGGCACGGTTACGGAAAGGCTGCGGACCTCCTATAACGTTAAAGCGGCTTAGTATTTATGGGTCAAATCTACGATTATGGATACTAGGTTTAGCTATCGAAGTTTGGCGACACTGCATGAATCGCGGCGAGAGGATGATGTCGAGCAAACTCGGTAGCGGGCTCTCGCGCGTGGCGGTGCCAAGGGGATCACCAGGGTTGGCAAGGCTGTAGGGAAGGGACGTGCGAACCCCTGCGACGGAAGGAGCGGCGTCTGAGGCAGAGACAACTTGGCGTGAGAAATGAATCTTAACCTGGTTGTAATTGGTTTTGTTCCTTAATTTTTATATTTTGAATGAAGTGGCTTCCCATTCTTACATAGTTTGGTCATTATCAAACCTGTTCATTCTAGCACAAAGGCTGTAGGGACTGTCTTTGTCGAGAGCTAGGGTCGTCGAGAAGGAGGCCTTGAGGCATAAAGGGCTTGTAGGGTCTTATCTTTGCTGGGAGCTAGAGTAGTTGAAGAGCGGCTTGCCAAAGGCAGCAAAGGGCTTGTAGGGGCTTATGCTACCTGAGGTCTAAGGTCATTGAAGGCGATCTACCAAAGGCATAAAGGAGCTTATAAGGACCTTTGCTGCTCGAGGCCTAAGGTTGTCAAAGGTGAGCCGCTAAAGGCATAAAGGGCTTGTAGGGACTTATGTTGCCTTGAGCCTTTGGGGCACGTCAAGCGAGCATAAGAAATAAAGGGCATAATAGGGACTTATCTTTGCCCGAGGCCTAAATTTGTCGAAGACAAGCATGAGGCATAAAGGGCTTTATATAAGGGACTTATCTTGCGAAGTCTTGGGCGGGTGGTGTTGAGCCACCAAAGGCATAAAGGGTTTATGAAGGTGGAGAAATAATGCAACTATTATTCATTCACGAATAAGGAAAAACAATCATCTCATGATAATGGAGGTATTATAGATACTTTTTCAAATAGATCAAATTAAGACGAATTAAAGTCTTTGTGTGGGATTGTATTTGTAGCACTCCGCACGGCTGTCGTCAACGGCTATGAATGGTCCCTCCTAATTGGGCTTGAGTTTTCCTTCCTCGAAAGTACGTCATAGTACAAGGTCACCCTTCTTGAACATTCTGGATTTGATGATTTCTTCCATTTGAAGACAGGCTCGGCGATGATACTCGGCCACTTTGACGACTGCCTAATCTCTTTTTTCTTTGAGCTCATCTAGAGCGTGAGATAGTTCGAAGGTGTTGTTAGTGCATAGGATTTCTAGTCCGGATTCAACGGGGGTCAATGCTTTGGCTTCAAAGGCTAAAGCGTATGGTTTCACCTATAGGTTGCTTAAGAGTTGTGTGATATGCCCAGAGTGCAATGGGGAGTTCGTCTACCCACTTTACTTTGACCGATGTCAACCTCTTTTTTAAATAGCCAAGTAACGTTTTGTTTGTAACCTCGGCTTGACCATTAGATTGGGGATTCCGAAGGGTGGAGTAAACGTTTTTTATACCATATTCGGTACATAATTGTTGGAATGAAACTGGCGATAAAGCGTGGCGGATTGTCGAAATGATAGGAATCACGGAACCCCGAATCGATATATAATGTTTCAATGGAAACAAGCTGTCGGAAGTGGTTTTGCCACAATCTGGCGTAGGGCTCAGCTTCTACCCGGCCACTTTGTGAAGTAATCGATGACCACTAGGATGAATTTCCTTTGTCTAGTGGCTTGAGGTAACAGACCCATAATATCGATACCCCACGTGTAGAAAGGTCATGGACTAGATACTGAGTAGAGTGTCGTGGCTAGAGCATGAATAATATTGTCGAACCTTTTCAAGTATCACAATTTATGACGAACAACTCGGATTCATGTTCCAAGCAAGCGATAGAAGCCTACGTCATAATCATGTGGCTTAGCGACCTTACGATATGGGTGCTCGCATATGCCTTTGTGCACTTTGTTCTATGATACGTTTAGCCTCGTGGTCGGTACACATCTTTAGTATGGTTCGGCGAAGTCGCACATATAAAACATCATTTATCAAGGCGTGCAGCTACTCGAGATTTTATCTTAACAATGCATTCCTTTCCTTAGAGCGAGGTCCATTTTCAAATAGTTAGTAATCGAGGATATCCATGAGCTATCATCTCGGGTTTAGGTTGTCGAGAATTCTGATGTTGGAAATTGAATGATGGGCCATAATGTTCAATTCCATGTGGTAAGGGTACAACGGGTTGGATGCTAGGTTTTCTAGGGCGTCGGCCATGTCGTTCTTTGATCTAGAGACTTGAGCTATTATAGATTTTATGAATCCGGTAACTTGAAATTTTCTAGCTTCATATATTGTTAAATTCGACCATTTTGGCCTCGTATTCTCCTCGTAACTAGATCGCACTAGCTGCCCGAATCTGCAGGAGTTCTAGGTTTATGATCGATAGTTTATAGCCAATCATAGCCAGGTAACATAGCTTTATATTCGGCTTCATTATTGGAGCAATAGTCTGAGCTTGACAGCACGAGGCGATAAACGAAGCCCTCTGAGATGGTAAAACCATCACGTCCTCCTCGTGCTTTGCTTGGGACGAGCCCGTGGTTTCGGATCCATAGTTTAAGTGTGGTCGTGTATGACATTTCAACCATGAAATCAATGAGGACATGAACTTTTATAGTGAATGATTCGTGCCACAGTAGGTGTCCGGAATTAACAATGTTATAGCACCAAATTATCTATCTTGTCGTAGCATAGGCTACTGGTATAAAGTGGCTCTAGGGTCGAACCACGAGAGATGGGTTTTTCTTCGCACAAATGATTTTAATTGGCTCAAAATGGTGAATTTGTTTTGGATTATGGGTTTTCATAAAAACAGTGGGTTTTGTTGGTGGAAACTGAAAGTAAAACAAGTAAAAATATAAAATAGAACTCCTTGAAGTGTTAGGTCACTGGGTTTGGATTCCTAGGGCAATTGAGGATTTCCAGGGTCCTTTCCTCGGGTTGGGGAGGATGACCTATAGTCATCTCTCGAACCGGATCTTCATTTAGCTATAAAAACTAACCCTTATTAAATCTCTTTGAAAATGGCATTCACTGGCCATAATGTTCTCCAAATCAATGAAACAAATCTCCTTGACTCACATTACAATGCCCTAATAGTGTAACTAATGAACATCACAAGATCTAGTAATAAGAATCAAGTGAGCACTAAAAGATTACCAAATCTTGAACATTCAACATGAATGAAGGGATCCCAAACCCTAAGAAGTTAAAAGGAACAAATGACAATTACTGCGTGAAAAGCGTGGAACTCCTCATTTTGCTAGATCTTGCAATGCTGTGACCCTCTGCTTGAGGAGGAAGGGTCTTAGCAGTTATCTCCAAGTTGTCATCCTTAGAAGTGTTTGGCTGCGGAAAATGGAGGAAAGTGAAGGAAAATGAAAGAAATGACAAAGAAATGGGAAATTTAGCTTCCCCCCAAAGTATAAATGAAGGAGATGATCTTTTATAGTGCACGTGAGGGCTCTTATAGCCCGACCTCATACCAAATACGAAAACCAAAACCAAGGAAAAATTTATTCTGAGAGATAGCAGGAAGAAAGCAAAAAGTGACAAAGGAAAATCAAAATGTCAAGCCCAGAGATGAAACGTAGCACGGGAAGGCAATTTCGCGCCATCGAGATTACCTTCTCTTCTTTCTCTACTTATACTTCATATTCTAATTATGATATGCAATGTTGAGTTCAACTTCAATTCTTTGTGCTTGGACCATTTCGACAATCTTAGCATTAATAGCTTACAAAACTAAAATTAGCCACAAATGCGTCGGTAGAATAAGGTGGCAATATGTGGGTTAATTCGGTTGATTAGTACACAAAAAACGCTCAAAACCTATAATAAATAGGGCTCAAAATAGCACTTTTTGGGCACTAATCAGCGAATCTCAGGCGTTACGATATCCAGCTCCTTAGTTGTGACCCATTAGAGTCGTCCATTTTTATCCCAGTTTATGGGTATGGATGCGTCGGATAGTGGTGAGGAATGATTATAGTGTGGGCTTAGAAATGAGTGTTGCTTCTTTTCTTTTGTAATTCCCAGGAACAACATGGTCGTTCAAAGTCGGTGTACCTAGTTTCAACACTTGTTAACATCTTACTCACGAAGTAAACTGGCATTTGTTTGTTGTCTTAATTGGCTCTTACTAATTTACACTTCTTGTTGTAAGCTGAGGCTTCTAAATACAAACCAGGCTCCTCACGATCAATTGGCTAAGATAAAGCTAGAGGGTGGCAGATATTCTTTGATAGCGTAGAAAAGCGTGGCGTCTGGTTTCCACCTAGTGTGGCTCCTTTCAAATACTACGAATAATGGCGAGAAGGCAGTCAGAGATATCTAGAGATAAACTGTTGAATATGCTAGCGTGCTTATGAGGAGCTTGGTTGCTTTTTAGTTTACCGAGGATTGCATTTGTATGATGGCGCCCGAAGCGGTGGGGCCATTTTAGTTCCTCCTTGCGCTGGCAGAACCAGGAAATTCGGACTCAACTCCGAATGCCATTTGTAAGTTTAGTCGCCCAGTGATGTAATCTCATTAGTGAAATGCTTGTCGTAGGGTGTGATAAATGATCTCATGAGATTCGATTTGACTAATATCTTGATATACTTCATAGTTTTAATAAAGTTTGAAAATCAGGACATGCGCTAGTAGGTGGCTCGAAGCGTTCTTGGGCGGCATAACATTATAACAATACGTGTAGGTGTTATAATGCCATATTTTCCGTCGGTGGGAAACTTCGGGGAATCATTATAGCACATTATGCATCCCCAGGAAGATAACAAACGTGCCTGTTGTAGCATCTACTTTTTGATCGATGCACGGGAAGGGAAACGTGTTTTTCGGGCAAGCATCATTTAAATCGGATTAGTCGACACACACGTGTCATTTGCCGTGTGCTAGGGACGACCACGACGTTGGTGTTGACAAGTCGAGTACTGAATTTCTCTAGTAAGCCCGACTTCACTAGGAGCTTGTCCAACTTCCTGTTTTATGACTTTTTGGCGCATTGGATGGAAACGTCTCAATTGCTGTCGTATCGGTTTATGATCTTTCTGAAGGTTTAAACGAGTTTTATGCCATAGTGGGGGAAATGCTAGGCATATCGGTGTGGGACCATGGAAAGATATCAAAGAACTCCTACAAAAGCGATAAAAATAAGTTAATTTCTTCTTGAGAAAGAGATTCCAAAGCTAACTTTCGGGGCGTTGGAAGGCCGAATCAAAGATTAGTAATTTGTGAGAGCTCGCAATTTTGAATCATCGTTCTCGGTAAAGCGAGCCTCATTTGTCATTCTTGTTCAGTTGGCACGTCATCTTTCTGTTGTTTGACCTCATAATAGATTTTGGATGCTTTTTAGTCTCCTCTTATATCAATATGGCCCAATGGAGTCAAGAAACTTAACATTTGGATAGGAGGATGGTAATGTCTTCATTGCATGAATCCAAGTGCGTCCTAAAATTTCGTTGAAAAATGAAGGCTCGTCAATCCTTGTAAGTGGAACTAAGGCGGTGATTGGTGGGTCATGAAAGCGAAATAATGCTATCTCTGACTTATTAGTTGCGTTCCATTGGAAGCCAAACTAACACCCTTCTTAAAAGCTGCCAAGATTATGGTTTTATAAGCTGGGCGTAATGTGAATGAGTAGATAGAAATTAGATAACCTTTGTCGAGATTGAAATAATATTAGTTTCATCGAGTCTTTTTCCAACATCTAAAATTAGAACAAGTCTGTGTCATAAGGCATAGATAATTGCGGAAGGGGAGACTCGGAGAAGGTAATGATTCCATCGATGGGTCGAATGCTGCTCGGGGCGAAGCTATAATTAATGACGGCCACCAAGCTACTTGAGTGCGGCTGACCTCAGGTTCGAGGGAACGGGCCGGCGAGTATTGTATCGATCACTGGTCAAGAGTTTGTAGGTGATAATGATAGAGGGGTCCTTACGGCTGATCTCGAGTTGGTTGGGACCGCCTCTTCAATGTATTCTCGTAGATGCCCTCTTATGGCTAGGAAATTCAACAACTTTCGAAGTCGGTAACATTCATTGGTTCGATGCTCGACGTCCTTATGATACTCGTAATATCGGGATTTTTCTCTTCCCTCGGATCCACCCCTCCCGAGGTCGATAAACATTTAGATCCCTCGAGAGGTTGAACTATTGAATGAGATGAGAAGAGCGTATTTACATTTGATGCAATGCTTTGCTATCCACGCACTTGTAGGTTCGTCAACTCATTCTCCCGGCCTCTTAAATACATTATGATGACTAGTATGTCTCAAATCTTTAGACTCATGTTTACCCCTTCTATCTTAGCCTTCTCGACCCCTTTTTTGTTTTCTACGTAATTAGGATTATGATATTGTGTACAGTTCATTTTAGGTTATTAGTAGTTGTCATCCTCGAGCATGGCGTCTTAGTTCCCTCTTTGAAACAACTTAAATCGATAGTTGTGAACAGCAGAATCGAAGAATCGAGTGTTATAATGAATGGCTTTACTACACAGCGAGCGTAAATCTCGATTGGTGATGCTTTGTTTCCTCCTGACTTAGCACATGTATTGAGTTATGAATTTTTTAGATAGACAACAGAAGGAGGTTACCATGTTTGGCGATAAGCGGTGAAACCACAACAAGGCTGGGCCGGCTAAGCTGGATGGGAAGACTTTACACAAGAGAGCGTCGCTTCCACTCTACAATGTCATGATCTGACGGAAATGCATAAGGTGGTCGAAGAGATCCTCAAGACCATCGTACGTTTTAAACTTTGGTAAGATGAAGTGTGGTGGGGCGTCTTGGTGCAAAATGGTGGGAACAAATGGGAAAAATGACATATCATCCAAAGCTCGTACTGTAGGATCTAGGCTCCTCTGTGGGGAAGGAGACCAATTCGTTCGGATCTTGTTGATATGAGGTTGGTCCCAGCGGTGTGGCAAGGAAAAATCATCTATGGATGCAGATCGGGCGGGGCTTCGAGGTTCGGTTGGATTTCCAGGGAGAGGTGTTGTGGTCGTGGTGCGCAAGGTGGCGTTTTCTTTTCGCAAGGTTGCATTAGCAGCTAGGAAGGAGGGTAATTGTTGTTTGTGGGACTCCTGCTTGATCTTTGGTGTTTATTCTAAGCGATAGCGATCATTTTGCTCCATTATGAGCTCAAAGCCCCGGAAGGGGTAGTTTCACCCATCAAGCTACTTAGAAAAGCTTCACGGGGATTTGTATTTATGCCCGATTCGAAGAAGCGTAGGATTAAGGATTCCCACAAACGACACCGATTTAGAGGTTTAGTCTTAGAGTCTAAAGCCTCCCAAATAATTTTTAATTTCTTCCCTTTGTAATATTGCTAAGAGATTGAAATTTTATGTCCTTTGTTACAAACTTACATCTTATATACTATTCTTGGAAGTGCCACATGACCGATTATCGCTAGTCTGCAATTCACGTAGTGTTCATCATGATGAGATAGTGCACTATGGGTGATTGTGTCGATGGGCTCCATGATTGCCCATGTGCTCTAATCGTCTGTCAGTTATGGCCGTTAGTGCGCAGGTGACTTGGTTGTATGTCTTGATCGCTACCAGTCGATGTAGGGTGGAAGACGCTGGAAGCATGGGCCACTCACCCGGCAAGTGCTAATATATGCTAATTCGGATTTCACCCGAGTTGTATTCGGGTATCCAATTGCTTTCGGGGCACCCATGTGATAACCACATGAGACCAGGCTTATCTCATTCCAAATATCATGATTTATTTTATTTTTATTTTGTCAATTTGAAACCATATGCACAAATGCAATCAATAAAACTATATCTATGACTAAGATAAATCATTTCTAGATTGGGAGATAACGTACTTTAATCTTTAAAGACTTTGATAGATTGTTCAAATCAATGAATTATATAAGGAAGCTATGACTTGAGTTTTGTCCAATTGTACCCGCATCATGTATTACAGATAAACACTTAATTTAAAATTTTTTGAGATTTTCCTCATTTTTTATTTTGGATTCTATTGGATATGTTTAAAGGCTGTTAGGAGAATTTTTCTGAGAAAATAAAATTCTCAAAATATATGGATCATAGGTGATAAAGACTTGAAAAGAAACCTATTCACTAAAATTTTTAAAGGACCCAATTAGAAGTGGACAACTTCGCTCTTTGATTTTCCTTGTTTTTTTTCACGACTATATATATTACATTAGAAATAAAAATGATTTGAAATACGCTTTTTCAAGTTATTTTTTCTTGTTCATCATATCTAAATTAAGTGATAAAACGTTCATCATTTTAAATAGATAAATAATATAAAATAGAGTGCTGAGTTCCCAAATCTCATTGAGAATAATTCTTATCATAAAAACTAAAATATATTCAAAAAATTTTATTTTCTCTTATTTCAAAAAACAGAAAAGAGAAGAACTATTAGAAAATGAAATTTAATATTTAATCTTCGAAAAAAAAATTCAACCCTAAGATTTGTGCTATTTTTTATGTACGCAATAACAAAATTTAGCAAAGTAAGAACTTTGTTGTCCCAATAGAAGAAGCAATTATTTTTAATGGATACCCACTAAAAAAATAAACAAATCTTTGTTTGATATTAGCAATTAAAATTATTATAATTAGCTTAACCACATATGTACCATAATGTTAGATCATAAAAGTATATATAAAGTCATCAATTTGGAAATAAAAGCAAAGATATGAAAAATGATAAATATATGATTCAAAATATGTTATGGAAAAGTAATTACTTTTGAGGTAGAGGTACCACCTTAACCAAGTATTTAAGGTAGTACCTCAAGTGATTAAGATAGTACCTTTACCTCAAAACGATTATTTTTTCATGACATGTTTTTGAATAAATGTATTCATTCTTCATCACATTCTTTATTTTATTTTCAAATCGATCAATTGATGTGCTTTTCCACGTTATTATGTTTGGTTTTCAAAAAATATTGCAAAAGAAAAACAAAACTAAGAAAAATGATTTTTCTTACGTTTGATTTCATTTAAAAAAAATCAAATCAAATGTACTGTAGATTGTTTATATATTTATATATTTTAAATCATTTGGTCTTTACATAACAGAGGAAACCCAAGTAAAATGAATTTGAAAGAGCATATAAAATAATTTATTAGCTTATAACAATTCTATTTTTATATTTTCTTTTCTTACATTTTCTTCACTTGAGTAGTGGATGTTTTTTTAGTTTAATGCTGAATATAAATTTTTTTTCAGCAATGCTAAACTACAACTTAATAATATTAAGTATTAAGTTGTTTTTTTTTTAATGTCGTATTTACATTAAGTATTAAGTCGTTTGGTTTTAAATGCTTAAAATCAACTTATGCTTGAATGTATTAAATAATTTAACTTTTTTTTTAAGAGAAAATCCAATTTCAATGATTCAAGCTAGTAAATAGTAATACGTTGATAAGCATCTGTCCCTTGTCCTTTCATGTAAAGGATGAAACATTATCAGGAGTTAGCATAATAAATCAGCTTCAAGCTATACATTTGATAGTTGAGCCTGCAATTTATTCTTATTAAAGGCAATTATATGACTCTAGTTTTGCTTATTATATTTGACCCGTTTTATTTAATTTCGTTTCTAGTGTATATACTTTATTCATGCGAATCGTTAATAGCGAATAAGCGTTTAGCGCGTGTAAAACCATAACGTTGAACAAGGCGGCATGGCACTTTATGTAAAAATGATGACAATATGGCGAATGTGATATGATAATATCTTGTGCGAAAGATAGACTATATCATGAAAAAACAAATAAAAACTTAAATCTATTTGGAATAATCATTTTATTGAGAAATAAAATAATAGAATGATGTGTAGAGAGGTGATTTGAGCAAAATTGACGAAATCATCCTATAACAACTAAAGATAAAGGCTAGCGAAAAAAAAAAAGTTCCCAAAGAAAATGAGGTTAGATAATTGGTGGCATTTAAAAATTCACTTGAAAAAAAAAATAGCTTAACTTAATATTGATTATATAATGATAATTTAACTTTATTACATAAAATGAAAATATTTGTATAATATTTTAACATATCTATAAAAAATTAAAATGGTAAAATTATTATGATAAATAATTTGGCTTTTTGTTTTTTTTAAATGGAGTAAAAACAATTTTTAGTTGTTTTCCTTTACTAATTTTTAAAGATTATTTTTAAAATGATTATATGAATATATAGAAGAATTGGAAATATAGCAATAAAAATAACAATTATTTTTAAACACTATCCAAAACAAAATTAGATTTAAAAAAATATATTCTTCTCTTCCAAGACACTAAAAAAATTATTTTTTAAATTATTTGAATTGAGAATTAATTTTTAAAAATATAATCGAATAGATTATAAGCATTTTATAAAAAAAATTAAACATTTCTTTTAAATTAAAAACCACTTATAACATTTTCTTATTAGATTATTTTCCCTAAAAATATACATTGAAAATACTTCACACACAAGAACTACGATTAGATAATATTAGTTTAGGTAAAATATATATATATATATATATATATATATATATATATATATATATATATATATATATATATATATATATATATATATATATATATATATATATATATACTATTTGTATCTTATTTTAAAGATATTATTTATTTATACTTTAACTATAAATGATGTGGATCTTATCTTCGAATTATCATTTCCAATTTTCTATCTGTTTTTCTTTGTTGTTTTTGGTCTGTAATTCATTGATAAGTCAGCTAGTCAACCTATTTTGGAACAGCTCATTTAACTCATGGGTCAAAATAGACTTAGCTAATGCGAGTCGATTTATTTGATGCGAAACTTTCGATCAGCAAAAGGAGATAAACCTTAAAAAATACTAAAAAATAATTTCATAATTTTTATCATTCTGCAAATGAAAATAAATAATATATAAATATATAATAATAATTAATATATAAAATGATTGAGTCTAAATTATACAATAATAGTAAACAAACTTAAATAAATAAATAAGAAATACTTTATATTTTCATTCTAATATGATTACATCTTTTATTTTTTATGATTACATTTTAAATTATTAAAATTTTAGAATATTAGCAACATAATTTGGTTATATATGGAATAGAAATATATTTTTTCCCAAAAATGCATATCAACTATATAATAATATAATAAAAAAATATCCTATTTGTTTTGAAAATACATGAAGATATAATCATATTATAAAAGAAATAAATGGATATTTTTGTTATATTTAATGTGTAATATTTATTATTAATGTAAAACTATTTTAAATATATTGATAATTTAGTTATAAATTTAATTTAATTTTATACAGTAATGCAACTTCATTTTTTATCTTTTTATATTTTAAATTTTAAAAAAATTCATTTTTAATTGTAAAATAAACATATATGATTAAATAAAATTTAAAGGATAAATAAAAAAAGTTTGGAAATTTAAATATTTAAAATATGATTAATGACATAAATGAAAATATATTCAATATTAAAAATGTAATTTATTTAATTTTCCATAAAATATTTTTTAATTAATAAATTATATCAAAAGTATATATTTAAAAATTGAAGATAAAATAGTTTTGTTTGAAAAGAAAAATAATTTCATTGATTCAAATCCGCAATTCATCGATAAAAACGTTGAATCGAATTCTTCAAAAACCACGTAGGATAAAGCAACCTTGTCCGAGTTAATAACGTAATAAAACAATTCCAAAGTCACATGTTTGATCGTTAGTGCGCGTTTGATATCGCTGTGACTGTAATCTTTATAACCGAGTTACACAACATCTGATCGCGTTGATTTGATTTAACATTTACGATAGTATATACACTTCTTCATTACGAATGCGTCCAAAAACCAAAATAAACTTGTCCAGCAGTGACTCCCGAACACCAAATCATCATGCGAAATAATAAATCATCTGTCCTTGTACAAATAGCTGATAACAGCTGCGTGCACAAAAGCGTGGCAGCAATCACGGAGTGTACTAAATCGAAGACTAAATCATGAAAAATAAATAAATAAACCTATATTTGTGTGGAATAACCACTTTATCAAAAAATAAAAAGATGAAAATAGGTGTAGATTGGTGATTTCAGGCTAAGAATGATAAAAAAAAAATTACCCACCCTTGCAAAGAGAATAGACTAGTATTAGAAAAGTTGAGAGAAAATGAAATTTAGAAGTTTTTGAGGAATAAAAATAATTAAAACAACAAAGTTTAATATATTAATTATATATAATAATTGATGATCACGTACAATGGGGCCAGAAATTTGGAGCGTGTGTGTGGGAGTCGTTAGTAGGATACGGGGCTAACTGTGAGGCGTCTGCGGAGCCCTGAATGTCGAAGTTGAAATCAGGATCTTTGGTCTTGGTCTGAGCTGGGCTAATGTCTTCACTCTGCAAAAACAAGAAGAAAGAAGGGGTCGAAATTCGCTGTGACATTTCCAGAATCATCGTCGGTTCAACTCTGAGAGAAAAGATGGACTGCTTAGAGGGCGAATGTGTTGTGTATGTTTGCGTACCTTTCACCGATGGGGTGGCCGTGTATTTATATTAGATGTTTACCCGAGTTGGATGGTGATTAGGATTCTTTCATTGGATTGAGATATTTTCTTGATATCGGATTTGATTATGGATATAGAAAGTGTAGCTCTGTTGGAATTATTTCTCCCTTATTTGTGGGATCTAGTTTGATGGTGTAATATTGTGAATTATCTTTCCTAGCGGTAGATTTAGTTAGATTTGTTGAATAATATGTTATTAGAGTTATTACATTTGCTTATCATGGGATTTGAAGCGATTTGTGGGTCGTGGGTTTTTCCAAGCTACCGGATTCTCATCCTTTGGGATAAGCGGTTAATTTCATTTGGGTTAGCGTTAGGGACCTGGGTGTTTTATTGGGTTGACCTTTTTCTTGGGTCTGGCGAGTGGGCCTGTGAGCCTTATTTTTCAAACACTATCAATAATAATTGTTGTTAAAACATATGTACTAAAAAAAGCTGAGATTTGACTTTATATTAAGAATCAAAATATCGAATTTACAGATAAATCTTTGAAAAATCTCAATGACTAAGCTAATAACTTAAAAAAAATTAAATAAAAATTTCAGACTCATCGGTCCAATCCGGACCAAGCCCATATGCCAAAACGAGTCGGCTCATTTTGGCTCGGTTTTATTCGGGTTATAAATTTTATAACCTATTTCTCCAAAACTTCATATCAAATTAAAGTGGATTGATAGATGAGACTTAACCTATATTAACAACTCTATTGATAATGAAAGAAGAAGAGATGCCCGTTTTTGTGTCAACAAGTTGGTTTGAGAGAGAAAGGGGTCAGCGAGTTTCGGCTACGAAGATGGCTTTTTCTTTAGAATTTTTCATTCGAAGTTTTCAAAAAATTTAGAAATAAGTCGACACCAACTGAAAATTGCATTCAGCCTATCCATGCCAACCAAAGCTAGGGGTGTGCACGATGCGAATTGGATCGAGATTTGCAAATATCGAATCCGTTCCAAATGTTCGAGATTTTAGAATTCAGATCGGTCCCGGATCACAAAAAAAATCTCCGTTGGTTTGTCCCGATATTTCGGGACAAAAGCGGTTGATTCACCGATTCTAGTGGAAATTTCAAATCGAGACGAGCGGAGCGGATATTCGGATAAAAATATTAAAACTTTAAGAAAAATTATTCATGAAAAGTTTAGCTACGATCGGCATAACCCTTTGGTGATAGCGTCATTAATATATAAAGAAAAGAGCGCTGTAAGAAATTACGACCTTGAACCGGCGTAATTTTAAAAAAGACAGTTTGCCTCAGCTATCCCCTATTGATAGACTTAGTAGATCGACCAACCAAAGAAAATAGAAAGGCATCCAAAAGGAAAATTATGACACTTAAAGAGACTTAAGTTCTCGGTAGGGAACTGGTAAAAATCGCGATGATCATAAAAAAAAATCTAAGTGACCAATTAAATGATCTGAGACTACCATACCATGGTAATAGGAAAAAGAAAAAAAAGCATGCATATAGATACAAGCATACAGCAGAAAAATAGAGAAACAAAGGTGTAACGAAATTTGCTCGATTTTAATTTTCTAGTATTTGCCGCGACACCATGCTGCGACCTATCCCTGTGGAAATTCTTACTATCTGATTTTCCATGGAGGATGCCAAGCGGAGACGTGGCCATTTGCTGCGCATTCTTTCCGTGCAATGAAGTGTATTTGCTGGTATTCTTTCCATTAATGAAGTTGAGAACCTATACGTTGGAGTGCAAATTGTCCTTCATATTAAAGATTCACAAACAAAATACAAAACTTCAAGTTGTCCCCTTATGAGCATCAATACAAATTACAAAACAAAATATATATATAAAAAAACAATTCTTCAAAAAATATCAACAAGAAAATTTAACGTCTCATATGAACATCTTGATTCTCAGCTCTTCGTTCCTATAACGAAATAAGTTCAAATTAACCTTGATAAACAAAATTAATTTAAAAGTCTAGCAATTTTCTTAATAAAAACAGAACCAAAATAACAATATATATTTTCTTACATTTCACAAAGGAAGTTCAACAATCAACCGCGCGTTCTTGGCATAACACTCTCTCTGATTTACGGATCTTGAGTGATTTCTACGATCAAAATTCTGGAAAAATATATTTCAAAATCAGAATATATTCCATAAGAAAAAATCAATCAAATTTATAAGAATCATACGACTCAAACTTTCCAAGTCTTCAATGGTTTCTTCAAGTTGGATAGGTTTTACTTGCGATCTCAGCCAATCTTGACAAATTGGTACCTCGGTGTAGTAGGAGGTCAAAGTACTTTCTAAATACGTCTAAAGTTCTGCCTCCGGTGCTAAAGGCGGACTAAGCCACGAGTAGAAGATTGAATTGCCAAAACATCCTTGTAGCTTTAGACAATATTGGGTATCTAACGACGTTGACTTTCCACGATTTAAGAGATCAAAGTCATGGGTATACTTTTCGAGTTCACCAAAATATCCCCATCCGGCTCCCCTTTGGAAACCAGGACTTTACTCTTTCTCCCTTTCTATAAAATAGTCATCCTAATTCTTCATCCTCCACCATTATCTTCTACATCATTGGAAGGGTTAATGACTCCACCATCCCCCTTGCTCATTTCCTTGTACTCATCATTAATGCTCTCAAAGGAATTAGTTACTCGAGTCACCAAATCATTTGCATCATTTTGAATAAAGCTTTTATATTTTAATGCAAAATAGTCCATTTATATCTAGGATCAAACACAGCGGCAATAAGCGCAACATTCATCTTTTGGATGGAGCTGATACTTGTCAAATTTTCTCTCATCATTCTACCCATTCATTGAGTTCAAGTCATTGCTCTTTGAAAAGCACCAAATCTTTAAAACACGCATAATTTCGGGAAATCTGATTTGAAATGATCTGAAAAGAACTTAGAAATCTTACAAGTAACATCATAAAACCTTTTCAAAAATCTAGTAAGATTTCTAGCTTTTGTCTGATCAACCTCCTTAGGCGTATCGTTCCCAGGTCGCCTAAAAATTTACTATCAACATCTTCTAACTTATCGAAAGGATTTTGATAAACCACGGTGATTCTAGCATCAAATAAGTTGAATTATCCTAGTAGGACGAATTACAATTGCAAAGATCTTTGGAGCTTAATATTTCTTAGATTCCTGACACTTTTAAACATTTCTAGCCTCTTGTGGACTCCTCATACTTAACAACATCTCTAATTCTCCTAATAGAGTATTGAGCACTTTCAAGGCCATCCTTGACTACTAATTGGAGAATGAGCAAAACACCTCATATGAAGAAACTACCCCCAGAAACAAAGCATTCTTTTTGTCGACTTTTCTTTAATTGTTGAGCAATGGTGTCATTTAGAACTTGCATTATCAACGATGATACACATAACTTTGTTCAAACCCCGTTCATCCATCACGAAAATCTCTATAGCATTCCCAATGTTAATTCCTTTATGACTCTTAACTACACAAAATTGAATTCTTTTATGCAAATTCATCGAATCAATAAAATGGCGATCGACATAAATAAGAAACATTTTGGATACTTGTCCAGTATTCGTAGTCGATGAAACCCTCACGACATTGAGGCGTAAGCAATGCATCACAATTTCTTGCTTCTTTTCTTGAACAAACAAGTATTAACAATCTCTAGCAATAGTATACCTAGATGAAATTTGAAACGCCTGGGGAAGACTAGCATATAAATTCTAAACCCTTCCTTGACAAATAGAAAGGTAATTCATCTTTTATAATCATTTAACTAAAGCATCTCTTGCAAGCTTGTTGATCAGCTGCAAGATAATTTACTTTTTCGAATTCACTTGCTTTACGGTTTAATATCTTTGCATTTTATCTCGAGCTCTTGTGCTCGACAAATTCTTTTGTTGGAAACTTTTAGTATCCCTCAAATGTTTCCATAACCACGAGTCCCATGCTCACTATTGAGATAATCGCTACTTACAAATACACATTTAGCCCTCCCGTCTCATTGCCTTGGTCATCACTTTAGTTTGACAAAATGTCTACAGAAATATCGGATCCCAACTTTTTGCTAGCACAAGCAAAGTAGTAGGTGAAAGTACCTTCATTTGGAGTACCTTCATTTGAAACAAAATTAGAAGCAGCAGTTTGTGTATTGGCGAGCTGAGAGCTGTGGAATTCATTCTCTTGAAGGTGGTGAGTGGCATTTGATCTCTTCCATCATGAAGTGCTTTCTCTTGCGTTGAGATTGCCACTAATTCTCATCGAGACTGTAAAATAAGCAATACATTGAATGTAAAGAATTATAAATATTTATTTAAAGCATATATAATATATAATATGTTTTTCATATAAAATGCAAATAAAAACTCACACGAAATTAGAAAATTCTCTGTTGTTGGAATTTGAGGCCATGAAACTATATAGCGATTTCTACGGAAAGGAAAAAATAAAATAATTAGATGAATGATAAACGAACAAAAATCAAAGTGAAAGAAGAAAAATCCACACACATGCGAAGTCCATCCAACCATTCTCACAAAATAAACAAAATCATCTTTATTTTTAATTTAAAATTGAGAACAGTTTTATCAATTCTTAATTTTTTTATTCAAAGATCCTTAACTTTTCTTAAAAAAAAAAAAAAATCCTCAAATGGAGAACACTATTGTCATTCCAAATTTTATAATTTTCATGAACATTCAAAGATCCTTAATTTTTCTTTAAAAAAAAAATCTACTCTGTATAATCAATCCACCAAATATTAATAATTAGTTCATATGCGCAACAACGAAAATAAATAAATAATAATATTGAAGGAAGTACCTCAAATGTGTATATGGGTTTGGACTCAGAAAGCGAAATCGAATTAACCTTCTTGTGAAAAAATATATCGTAATTGAGCGTGTAAAGTAGTCAAATGTCAACCTTTGAGAGTGATTTTTGCTCTTGAAATCAATCTTGTTGAACTAGTAAAGGGAAAGAAAATAGAAGAAAAGTGGAGAAAATGAATGGCTAGAGGGGCTCACGATGAGTATTGTGTGAGCTAAATCAAAGTTAAGAAAATGATGGTAAGCCGGATATAGTGGGTAAGTAGGGTTTTCTTTTGTTTGCATCTCAATACAATTTGTTTTGATGCAAGCTACGTAGTTTTTGGACTAAGTTAAAATATTATTTTAATTGTATATTATATTATTTTAATTTTTAATTCCAATTCTTTTGAAAATTCAATTTAAATATTACAAAAATTTTAACTATTATAAAATAATTATTACATTATAATTATTTAATATTATAAATTATAAATTATAAATACAATTATAAACATAACAATATAAATATCAACTATTAATTAAAAAGATAAATACTATAAACTAATATATATATATATATATATATATATATATATATATATATATATATATATATATATATATATATATATAAAATTATCGGTTCCTAATTTGGTTCTTGATTCGTGCAGTTCGTACAGGTTCAGTGCGGTTCTCGGTATGGATAACATGCTTAAGATCAAAGCGTACTAAAAAATTTTTAAAATGCGATTCGGTTGAATAAAGTCAAAAAAAGTCAACGGTATTTTCAGTTTGGGATAATTTCGGTTCGGTTTCGGATCGGTTGGTATTCAGTGTCCCCATGCATTACACAGTGCAGCATTCTTTGAAATAAGTCAAAAAAACAAACCGCCCCTTATTATTTCTCTCGCATTAACCAAAACATTGTCATAGTCAAAGATTCATCCTAGTAAACGACTTTGATTACCTCCAATCCAGCCTATTTATTTGATGAGCTGCAAACCTGAGCCTACCTGTCAGAATTTCAGCATGCTCAGTTCCCTGGATCAAAGGGGCCTACTCTTTGGGCTGCACTTTAATGCTAAGTGTGGACCATTCTATCAGACCGTTAGTAGACTTCTGTCATTTGATTTATATGACATAAATATATATAATATATGCATCATGTAATAGCCAACCATAACCCATTCTGGTTCATTGGAGGAGACTTACCCATATAAAAAGTTGTCAGAAAAAGCACTAAAGAAAGAAATCCAAACAAGAGCTCTTATTCTCTTCTGATCATCTGCAATGAATCTCTGAAAATAAGCTGAAGAAACAGACATTTCATTCCCATGTGCAACTCTGTCTAATACTGTCACTTGCAGTACCTTAAACCTCACCCTCCACGTACAGAAGGAGTCAGACTTCGCTTGGTGTTTGTTTACAGAGAAAAACGACCCAACTCAATGACCCAATACCAGACAAAAACCCACCAGTTCACTTTCAGATCACTTGCAGAAATGAGGAATTCCTCTCTCTCTCTCTCTCTCTCTCTCTCTCCATCCTTTCATTTCTGCAATCGTCTCGAAGCATCAAATCAGTCCCCAATTCGCATCCTTTTAATGGAAAATATTTTGTTGGGGTAACATAAATTCCCTCCATTTACAGCTTTGTATCGGTTTTTCTGCAACCCCATTAAGTCAAAGCCATGTTTCATCAGTCTTCCTTTTAAAAGAAAGGTGGAAGCTGTCTTTCAACCATTCATTTGAAATAAATAATAATTACAAAAGCATGAATAATGAAAATACATAATTCAATAAGATTTTATATAAAGTAATTGTTTTTAGGTATAATAATACTTAGATAATAGATACTACCTTAATAAGTTGAATGTACTATTTTGACATTTTTATTATAGTAATGCTTAAGGCATTAAGGTAATAAGCTATAATTTATTAAAATTTAATACGTATGAACACAATTATTTTTATGAATCCGTATTATATCATAAGGTCCTATTTGATTCATGTTTCTAAAATTTAACGATAACGGTTTTGAAACCACATCAAAAATTATTCTTATTTTCAAAATTTAATTATTTCTTATATTTTCTTTATTTTTAAAAATAAAAATAAAAAATAAAACTGTGTAACGTATTTCTCACTATTTACTTTATTTTCCTTGTTTTTTATAATATAAAACATTTTTGAAAACCAGGAACCAAAGAGGCACATATATTTTGCATTCTTTCTACTCTTTTTTTTACAATTATCCCTAAATCAATAACTAAAACATAAGTTTCCAAGAAAGGTTAAAAAACAACACCCCTAGCTAGCTAGGAGCTGAGTTGATCACCGTGTGTCTGCAGGAACCTTATATTACAATAAGGGTACAATAGTACTCTACAGGTGTAGGGTTTTGAATTTTTTGGCTATTGCATGTGGGGTTGTTATAGTTCTAGTTAATTCTAGGGTTGATCCTGGAGACACACTGGAATAGCCATTTGTTTGTAACACACTAACACGTACGTACAAAAGTAAAAACAAAAGACGTGTGGTACAGTGCCAATGATGTGATCATAGACTTGTCTCTGTGACAAATTAAATAAATAAATAAATGTTCTTTAATTTACTGTAAATTCTTAATTATATATATATATATATATATATATATATATATATATATTGATTCCGCGTAGTTGGTGGCAATTTTTTTGGATGAGAGTATCCTTTGGGATGTGGGTGAATTGATTTTCCATCAGTTCTCAGCTGGTTTTTTTGGCAGTTCAGCCTGCAGTTAACTAATGGTAATTCAGAGGGTTATTGATTTTCTTACTTCTTCAGCAACAGTTGTGCACCTGGATGCTACCAGTACCTCCGTCATCTAATGTCTGTAGAAACTGTATCGACTGCCAATTTCTTTAATACATCTAAATAGGTTGATCATGGGCAAATGCTTTGAAGAATCATTTTGACAAAGACCCAAACGCAAAACGCATTTAATGCTGATGTTGGATTTCTGGTCAAAATGGCCCCTTTATTAAAAAAATTATTACTTTTAAATTTATATTCGATTTGGTCTCTTGTTAAACTTTATGTTCAATTTAGTCCTGTTCACATTTACAATAAAGTTAATAAAGTCTTAGTTGTCCAGGCTTCATTTTTTTAATTAAGGCTTTAGTATAAATATAATAAAGGTTTGATTGAATATAAGTTTCAACATAAGTTTTGGAAAGAGGTAAACTTGAAAATCAGTTTAGAAAAAAAAAACTAAAATCAATCATTTTTTTTAAACTCAAAACTCCTGATGTTGGCTTATGTACTTGATCATCATTTTCTTTTTCATTTGGAGTAGGAAATGAACTAAAAGATCGACGAAATTCAATAAAAGAAAATTAACTGAGAAATATGCAAATGTACAACGTATTTGGAAGACTATGCTTTTCATTTCTATATGCAAATTCCACTGGATTGCACAAGGCCTTTGCCACTTTGATTTTCATAGGAAAGAGAAGAAAAAAAGAAAAGAAAGAAACAGAGCATATATGAAAAGAGGGGCCGGAGGGGGGAAGATTTGAATTTCTTGAGAAAGAGTTGATGAGCTAGCCTACTTCACCTTTGGCAGATCACCAAGCCTAAGCTCAAGATCAATCTCCTCCATGGAGCCAAGAACCTCTGGTTGGCTACGGCTTGTTGTGAACATGGCTCAGCAGTGAAAACAACAGTTTTAGGTCTTTTAAAGCCTGCAGTTGCTTCATCATCATCATCATCGTCATCGGAGCCGGCTGATCTATTCCGGCGAGTAACTGAATTCAAGCTCACAGACAAATCAGTTTCCACCGTGCTACCCTCATGGCTTCGGAATGTACATTCTTCTTTTGTTTGATTCTTTTGTAATTCAGCTTTTGAATCTGAGACAGTACTGGGGAGAATAGAAAAACTTTCCATAGAAGGAGAGAGAGGTGATGAAACAAAACCAGACTTTTGATGATGGAGATCAGTTTTATTGTGGAGGCTAAGAGACTGTTTGAGCTTAGCTCTATCCCTTCTATGGATGTTCATGTGACCACCTAGGGCTTGAGCTGACTTAAATTCTCTTCTACAGAAACTACATGAATAAGATCTGGGAGGCCAAACGCACCCTCCAAGAACTCCAGCTGCGTCTTCTGCAAAAGCTTGTTCTTCCCATGAACCTTGAAAATGGGAATTCAGAATACGTTTCTTGTTCATCACCATCAGGTACTGAGCTTGCTCCATTTCTTTAATTTCAAGCAGAAAAGATGGAGGAGAGGAGTTGGAGTAAGAGATGGGGTTAGAGGGAAACTTAATTTAAAGGGTTGGTGGAGGACTAGGAGGGTATCCCCACAATTAATATTCAAAATTGAAAAAAGAAATAAAATCAAATCAAATAAAATAAAAGAAGAAAAAAGAAAGAAAAGCCCATGAAAGGAACAAGAGAGAATCTAAGAAGATGAGGAAAAGTTCAGCAGGAAAAGTCTTGTTGCTTACTTTTCGGGATGGGTTTTGAATTGCTACGTGACTACGTAAAAAATCATATGGTTGCTAGGGGTTTGACTCTTATAGTGAACCCTACCCTCTTGGTTTTTAGCTTGTTTCCAACATAGACACAATTCCGAGTGTTTTTTGGGCCAATGTCTCCCCCCCCATGGGTCCCCCATTCCATTATCCTCCATTCATTAACCCATTCAAATTCATACATACCTTAATTAATCATAAATCTTACATCAATTAAGTCTAATAGGATACTGTTCTAAAGACAATTTTGAAAACACTAATATTTTTCTTGCTCTATCAGTAACAGAAGTAGTCAAAACATACACAGTCATTCAGAATTGGATAATATATATTGCCATTTGATTGGCAGATGGACAGTACTTTCATTAAATATCCCATTGATAGTGAATATAAAAGTATAAACAAATATAAGAATAGAAGCTCAACACTCAGTTCAAGATTTTTGCTTTTGTATGCGTAGTGAACGTGCTAGAAAGTCTCTAAGATCACATCCACAACAAGTCAAATAATGCACTCAATTTTCTCTAAGATTAATAATAGGGTCAGTTTATTATTATATTATTGGGTATATACCCCCGTGACAATGACCTGCAACTACTCTTGTATGTTCACTACCCTTTTTTCCTACTGGGTTGGGAGAAACCTCTGATCAGGTCTCCGAGGTATACCAACTTTCATTTATTACTAAGTCTAAAATGGAGTTGTTTTTCTATTAAAAAGAAAAAGTTGAATTTAGGTGAATTGGTGGGGACTTCTAATTTCCTATCTAAAACACCCTTCAAAATAGGATGGGGTACGGGGTGGTTTTTTCCATAGTAATGTATTTTCAAAAGATTCCTAACATGAAAAATATTCCCTTATAAGAATCAATAATGTTTTTGAATTTCAAGTGTAAAATCATCTTTCAAAGAAAATTTTAGTGCAAAGTGAATTGTGTCTTTCAAAAGGTCGGTTCAATGTAGAAAAGGTAAACCTTATCTTTCAAAAATTTAAACTCAACACAAAAAATTTCCAAGGTAATTAAAAATGAAATTAATATAATATAAAAAAATTAATTCTGTATTTTGGAAAAGAAACAAATTCACTATAAAAGTGAATTTGCCTTTTAAAAGATGGGACTAGTGTAAAAGAAAGAAAAGAAAAGGAAAGTGTGTAATTTGTACTAATTTTAACAACTATTTTTAATAATTTTTTAAACGTTAAAAAGAAAGAAAATACCATGCTGGGTATGAATGGACACTCAAATAATTATGACACCCAAGTCTAATGCCTTAATTGGAATGGTATAAAATGGTTCAGTATGATTTTAGTAAATTAACTAGACAATTGATGTACATTGCAAAAATAATAATAATATTTAATCGTCAATAATTGGTCTTCACATAACAAAAAAATTTGAAGTTGTGAGGCAAATTATTGACTAATAATAACAAAGGGCACCATTAACCTTTTATATATTATTATTTAGCAAGAAAAGTGGCTCAACCCTTGAAGATCGGTTCAAATGGTAAAAAGGATGAGTGTACGGGAGATCCCAATTTCATGTTCTTATAAAAAAAAATCGTAATAATATATCTAAGTAGTAGATATATAAAAAAATAGCCTAAATGGATGACAACCCAGATGAACCATGTATAAAATCTATGATTGAAGCCTATTGCAGATTAATATGAATGGTTCTTTTGACACAATTCTTAATGGTGTGAAAGGACCCAATTCTTAAAGGTCGGATCCAAGCTACATGGCCTTATGAAAATATAATATATATTTAGGACTAATTAAGGCTACCAACCCACCAAATCATTTTACAAGGCAAATCATGTGAATATAGTTCAATGATGAGAACACAAATTAATAGAATAGCAACTAGTGACAAGCAACATCAAAAGAAACCAATATTGCACCCAATCCCCATATCAATTATTGGTAGTAGACAAAAACTCATCCAAATTGTACTAAAAAAAATTTGTGCCATTGATGAATAATGTCGGTTCAACATTGCAGACCCTATACTTTGAGTTCACGGCATTGGAAAATTTGCGAAGTTACCCCTAATAAATGCAATAGTAGAGGCATTTTGAGACTTCAGACTTCTCCATAGGGAGGATTCACTCATTAATATCATATACGAGCCATACTATACTTGTAAGGAGCAGGAGGTGGGGTTGTATCACCATTTTTATTTTATGTTTAGGTATAAGAACCATATACTAAAAAAAATTGAAGATATATTATCAGGGTTGTCTTATTTTCATAGATTTATCAAATATCATCTTGTTCTTCTCAACTTGTATCTCGAGGACCGAAATTCGGAAAATAGGCCGAAAAATCGCCGTCGTTTCGTGGGCATCGAAAAAGAAGCGGATGGAAGAATTAATCACGCGAGGAAAAATCGGCGAGAAAATGGAAACTTTATCGCGATTTTTAATAGAAAAATCGATTGGAAAAATGTGAGGGTAACTTGCGTATTTTGAGGCGATTAGTACGGAGAAATCGTGAATTTTGCCCAGGAAGTGTAATTGCTCGGCCAGTTTATCGGCCGATTTTATCGACCGTTTTTAGGTCGAGTCAGGGCGTTTCAGTTTGATCATAGCGCGATCCATGGTCGCGTTTTGTTCGCGTTTTTACGAATCCGTATTATATTATGATCCATGGTTGATTTTAAATCTAGAAGCAGATCTAGGTCGAATGATTTACTATGGATATATGATGATCGGCGAAATTGATTTGAGCAATCAAATCAGCGATTCAGTAATTACAACAGTTTTTGACAATCCAGCTGTTTTGACTCAAAAATTCTATAAATGCACCTAAAATCATACAATATCATTACAAACCCATCCATCCACATCTAACCTCCATTTCACTCTCAAATATTTTTTTCTTTGTTCTTTACCCAAATTTTTTAGAAGATCTTTGTGAATTAAGGTATGTTTCTTTGTTTATTAATTTTGTTTTTTATTATATTTTGTTGGTTTCATTTTGGTGTTGAAATAGTTTATAATAAATAGTTTTATACTATAGTTTATTTTGGTTTAATTTGATAATATAATTTTTTTAGTTAATTAATTATATTAGTTATTTGAATCCAATGATTATTTTAATTAAAACTATTAATTAATTAATCTTACTTACTAATTAACTATATTATATTAGAAATTTGAAACATATTAGTTACATGCATATTTTATTTTAATATCTTGTTTATTTTTGGTGTTGAACTAGTTTATAATAAATGGTTTATATTATAGTTTATTTTTGGTTTAAATTTGATAATAATATAAATTTTAGTTAATTAATTATATTATTAGTTATTTAGATAATAGTTATTTTAATTAAAACATATTAATTAATTAATCTTTACTTATAATTAACTATATTATATTAGAAATTTGAAAGCGTATTAGTTACATGCATATTTTATTTTAATGTATCTTAATTTATTTTGAGGTGACTGAACTAGTTTATAATAAATAGTTTTATATTATAGTTTTATTTTGGTTTAATTTGATAATATAATTTTTAGTTAATTAATTATATTAGTTATTTAGATTAATAGTTATTTTAATTAAAACATATTAATTAATTAATCTTTTACTTACTAATTAACTATATTATATTAGAAATTTGAAGCATTATTAGTTACATGCATATTTATTTTTTAATGTATCTTAATTTATTTTGTTGTTGAACTAGTTTATAATAAATAGTTTTATACTATAGTTTTATTTTAGTTAAATTTGATAATATAATTTTAGTTAATTAATTATATTAGTTATTTAGATTAATAGTTATTTTAATTAAAACATATTAATTAATTAATCTTTTACTTACTAATTAACTATATTATATTAGAAATTTGAAACGTATTAGTTACATGCAAATTTTATTTTTAATGTATCTTAATTTATTTTGGTGTTGAACTAGTTTATAATAAATGGTTTATGCTATAGTTTTATTTTGGTTTAATTTGATAATATAATTTTAGTTAATTAATTATATTAGTTATTTGAATAATAGTTATTTTAATTAAAACATATTAATTAATTAATCTTTACTTACTAATTAACTATATTATATTAGAAATTTAAACGTATTAGTTACATCGTATTTTATTTTTAATGTATCTTAATTTATTTTGGTGTTGAACTAGTTTATAATAAATAGTTTTATACTATAGTTTTGGTTTAATTTGATAAATATAATTTTGAATTTAATTATTATATTAGTTATTTTAGTTAATAAGTTATTTTAAAGAATTAAAACATGTTAATTAAATTAATCTTTTACTTACTAATTAACTATATTATATTGAAATTTAAGCGATATTAGTTACATGCATATTTTATTTTTAATGTATCTTGTTTATTTTGGTGTTGAACTAGTTTTATAATATTAGTTTTATACTATAATTTTATTTGGTTTTAATTTGATAATATAATTTTAGTTAATTAATTATATTAGTTATTTAGATAATAGTTATTTTAATTAAAACATATTAATTAATTAATCTTTTACGTACTAATTAACTATATTATATTAGTTATTTATTTCATCAACATATTAGTAACTAATATAATGTTTCTTAATTAATTATATTACATACATACTTAATTTATTTATAATGTTCGCATGTGTTTATAGGATGGTAGTGGAAGTGGGTAGAGATCGCATGGAGGTATTACACGCACAGACGGACATAAAAAATGGAGCAGTTTGCAATTATTGTGGTTTTAAGCATAAAAAGTGGTGGAATTACAGCTTAAGAGTTTCATCTATCACATACGGATCCAAATTCAAATACTAAGTGTCAAAATGCGTGGGAAGTTAAGCGAATGGAAGCTGACTCTTAGAACAAAAGTAGCGAGAAGGCGGCTTGACTCATATGGGCTGAAATTAGAGCGGTCTGACGCGATGGGAAAACATCACACTCTCGTTGATGATGATGATGAGGATGAGGAGGAGGTGATGCGGATGTGTATATGTATCGGTGACATGCCCGATGAAGCGAGACACGAATGTCGAGAAAGCGTCGTGCATCACCGATGAATGGGCAGGAAACGGGTTGCGGGATTTATGAGAGGCAAAAGAAAAGCCGGTGGAAATCTTTATGCACAATTCATTTTCACATAATCATGTATGAAATAATGTAAATTGAATTGATTATTATTTTGCATAATTGCAATAGTAGTCTTCACTGTGTGGGTGATCCATCAGGAAGCGTGTTAAAGGTCACAAAGTGTTGACATGGATCCATCACTTGCGGCTTTATAATCATTATGTCTGAGAGTGGCAGAATTTGCCAACAAAAGCCTAAAAATATGTTCAAGGTGGTTCAATCAAGGCTTGATGGACGATTAATTAGTAAGTTTTCATATATGAAAGTGTTCCACCTCAAAGCGGACTCCCGCCATTTTCGAACATGATTTTGATGCAATAAGCGAGTTTGTCTAATTGTATAATATGTTTTAATAGTTACATTATTATCTTAAATTATTATTACAAATTTCTAACCACTAACCAACTTTCCTTTAATTATTATATATAGGGATGGGCATCAAACCACCATCTCCATATGAATCAAAAGCAAGTACTTGGAAATGGAGTATAAAGAAATGGAAGATTATGTCGACATCTGAAAAGGGAGAAATGGAGATATATGGATTATGTACAATTATGTGCGATGGATGGATGGGCCAACTAAATTGAGCATTATTATTTCATGGTTTATTGAGCGGCACAATTTTCCTTAAATCGATTGATCTGTTAGACCATTAAAGGCAAACAAATACATATGGTTTGTTGAAGGGCGTTATCAAAGGAAGTTGCGATAATGTATTTTAAATTATGGCAGAGATAATGGATCAGCATTTGTGAAAGCGGGAAAGTTGTTGATGAAGAAATATAATCTGTATTGGACTCCATGTGCAGCACCTTTGCATGATTTAATGTTCGAACGTGGTAAGGGATCTTTGTTGCTTTCGATTGATGGAATGGTCGAAAAGATATGACCGTTCTGATCTTGGTTGGTTGCTTGCAAGATGCGGCAGTGCATGGTGGAATATCGTCGATCTGGAGCAACAAGATTTGCAACAAAGCTATATTACTTGTAATGGTCTTACGAAAGAGGGTTGATTTGAAGAAAATATTTATTAGTAATGAATGGGCATCTCACAAGCTTAGCCGGACCGAAGTTGGACATGAGGTTGAAAGACTCATGTTTGATCATGTATATTGGGAGAAGGTGGAGAGGCTAGTGTCCATCTATGAGGCACTATATCTGATTAACCCGCATTGTTTGATCTGAAGTTGTCCCGACCATGCCATTTGTGTCTGATTGATTCGGTTGATGAAGAAGCAATTTAGATCGACTCAAACTGAAGCGGGTGAAACATATCATGTAGAATCATTAGGATGGGACCTTAAGCATCCTCTTCATACGGCGGGTAACTAATTACTATCCTCTTGTAGATATTCACATTTAATAATATTATGTTTATATTATTTTGCATACTAATTCTCGATAACTATTCTGACATACTATACAAATCGAAAATTCCAATATAGACAGGTTAGTTGTAATACACAGGCTACTTCAAAATTTTGTTCATGAAGTTTTTTCCTAAATTAAGGCCTAATCTTGAAGACTATATAATTTTGGAAATGAGGTAAATTATATTGAGTTCTAATTCTAATTAATTGATTCAATTTATTCAATTGATTTTTATATTAGATTGTTTGACATTGTGAATTCAGTATATTAGTGATGCAAAGGATTTGGTGGGCCGTGATAAGCGTCGAATCAAAAAATGGTTCTAGGTAGTGTTAAATTCTCGATAGGAAGTAAATTTTATAACTATTTATTATTATATATTAATATAAGTAATTTTTATTGCGGTGAATGGTGGTTTGGCCAGCAAAATCACGTCTGACATTAAGGACTTTGGCACTTAAGGTTCCTTTCATGTAGCATCATCCTGCCTTGTGAAAGGGTGGAGCCCCACATTGCTCTAATTCATACGAACAAAGAAATCGACTTGCTTATCCTAGGCTCCAACAATTGGTTTTTGTTATTACAACATGAAACTGAATCCCAGTGATATGGGTGAGAGCGATGGATACTTAGAAAATAATTTTTATAAATTTACTTAATTCTAACTGAGTTTGGTGAGGAAGGCGAGAAATCAACTATTTGTCAGGTTAGACCTCTCCATTTAGATGATGAAGATGGAAATCGATCCACCGTGCGCACATGTTAGAGCGGGTGTTAATGTTGAAGCGGGTTTTATCGGAAGAAGTTCATGGTGAGTTTTAGTCGAACCACGAGGACTCAGTTTCCAGCCCATTGTTGCCTCGACCCTCTTTTTGATTCTAAAGTGTTGAACATAGTAGTAGACCAGTTTCTATTTGGTACTTCAACTACAGGATATGATGGTTCGAAGGAGAGGACTAATGATGGTAGCGTCTTGGAAATGATGGTGGGGATATTGCGAGATCACGAAACAAAGTCGATATCAAATTGAGCCTATTCACTTGCGAGTGAAGATGTTCACCACGTCTTCTGTGAAGATGAAGGCAGCAGTCTGGAATGGTCAGTGTTGGAGCCATTGGGAAACCATATGAGGAAGACAACGAAGGATGACACCATCTGATGAGGATTCGTTGTCGGCCGGAGTTTTAGTCGATGAGTGTTGGGCTCAATTCGTGATTCATCGAATGAGAATGACATGTTCCTCCTTATCTGATGAATTATGGTCAGCCTTCGCCACATCCTTCAGGTTACATTGAGGTGAAGAATATGGAATCGGTCGCAATCATCATGATCACATATGCAGTGAAATTCATATCAAATCTGAGAAGGATTTCAAGCGAGCGTGTGGAGTGAACACATTCCCATCCACGGAGGAGGTTGTGGGTAGGAGTCAGCAGTTATCGTGGCATGTTCGAGTTACAATCAATATTATTGCAGCGCGTATCTTGGTATGAATCTGTCTTGTGAAGATGGAATCACTTCGTCGAAATAATGTAATGGGTAAGTAAGTCTTGTTTGGTTTTAAATATTATTGTGATGTAATTTTACCGATAAATTATAATGAATATCATCTTAATAGTGTATATTTGGCTTTATTTATCATTTTATAATTAATAAGTATTTATGAATTTAAGTATTTTGTCAGATTTTCATTCTGAAATATTTTAGTCAAAATATCCGCAGATATTACCAGATATTTCCGATATTTAGTAAAATCGATTCTGGAATGCTGGGTGTTTCTGGATATTTTGATCCTTGCTTGTATGATGGGTTCTTTTGAAACCCATGTTTATCTTATTCTAAGAAAAAATTAAATGAGGTCAGTATGAGCAAAGAATAGAGTTAGCATAAGGAATCAATGTAACGGTTTTGAGGACTGAAGACTTCAATTTAGGTTTTGAGCCTTTTGACTTTGGCCTCATCATCCCTTTCTTGGAAATATTATTAAAAAAAGGAAGAAAAAAAGTCATCCATTTAGGTATGTGATTTTACATATTTATAATTTTAATGAGACGAAACCTTATCGTACAAGAAAACAAGTGTTCGGATAAAAGTCTCAGTTGAAACTAGTTCTAAAATAGTTTATTTTGATTGTCGATTTTAAAAATTATTTTTAATATTTACAGCAGAAGGTGAGATTTGAATTTTTATTTTAATAATTATACATATCTGTATAATTGTTTTAAAACAGTTATAAAAATCAAATAGATTATGGGTTTTACAAATACTTTATTTTCCATTTTAAAAATAAAAAAAAAGAGAACATTTTTTTCGTTTTTATTGTAATTATAAAAAATAAAAATAAAAACCGAAGTATTTTGTGAAAATGGATTGCAAAGTAACAAGTATAAAGAACTGGGTGGTTATTATAACTTGTTTTATTATAATTTTTGAAAATTGTTTATTGTTTTGAAAGTGAGAACAAGAAAAACACATAAAATATGTTTGCTTTCTTTTTCTTAAAACATTAACAACACAAAATTCAGTTTTAAAATAATATTATCTATGTTTTCAAAAAAAATTATCTGATTTTAAAAAACAGAAACAGTCCTTTTCAAAAACTAAAAATTATAGATTTCCTTCCAAACAAACAAAACTCCAACTAAGTGATGCATGGCCACAGTAGCAAAAGCTATTTCTGCAGACGGCACGTTTGGCTGACTTTCAAAAAAGGAACCAATCAATGAGTTCTTATTCTATTAATGGTGCAACAGCGAATGAAAAGATTTGTGTCTTTAAAGAAAAATTAAAACTGTTAACTTTTTCGTTATTTCTTGCACATAATCATCTGACAAATTTAAGGGATAATTAACTTTTTCCAATTAATAATCTTAAATTACGTCAAATGTTATTATCAGAATAATTTGCGTAGAATTAAACCAATCTCATGAATAATCCGTGATTAATGTTTTAACTATCTAAAACTACTTACATCAATACATTTTCAAAACATTTGATATGGTTACTTTTTTTTTAATACAGTACTCTAGTTTCAAGTAAATTGACTTTATATTAAATTATTTTGAATTAGTTGAAAGTTCATAACTTTATATACATTTGAAATCAATGCTTTTAGAATGGGAAGGATAGGAAAAGTTGATAACTTTATTAGTTAAATAAAGTGTTTAGTATGTTTAAACCATGATATTAATTAGCATAACATCATAAATATATATTTATATTCTATTAAATAAAAATAATTATAAAAAAAACATAAATATTATCGATATTTAATCATGATAAGAATAATTATAATCATATTACTATTTTAAGTTTTATTAAGTAAAATATTTAAGTGTGAGAAGAGACAGGGAAGAGGAAATTTTATTATCTAGTTTTATCTATTTAGGTACAAATTTATATATTTTATCATTTTATCATTTTAAAATTATTACTCTATTTAAGTAATATTATTGTTATCCTATGAAATTATACATTTATCCTTATTTGAGAAGTATCAACCAATAAAGATTAAGGAAAAAACATTGAATAAAAAAGCATGCTCTTACTGTTTTATTTTGTATTCATATAAAAAATAATCATTAAATAAGGATTGAGTTAAAAGAAGAACATGATTTACACATTAAATCAAATGCTGTTAAGGTTAGGAAAATAAATAGTTGGATGTGGTATCAGCTTTTGATTCGATATAGTAGGAGTCACGTGTTCAAACTATCTCTTTACAATTTTTTTTTTTTTTTACATCTATTCACTTTGTATATTACATTATAATGTCTGTTATTACAAAGATCCGAATCTTTTATAGCACTCTTATGGCACTAGTTTGTCATTTGAACCAAGCCTCAAGGGTCGCATGCAGCATGAAAAGCGTTTTAAATCATGCATATTTAGGCTAATCATGTTAAGTCGGATTATTTATAATGACGATAAAGTTTTCTGGCAAAACCTGATTATATTACCATGCCTTATTTGAGATCGCTGATTAAATATCTCGTCTACATATTTGATAGTAGTGATATTTCTCCATTTACATGCTTAAAAGTCCAAAAAAGATTTATTTGTATTTGTTTGTACACAGATATCAAGTCATACATAAGGAAATAAATGTCAATAGGTGAATAAGAGAGTGGTCCATTAGGTTGGGCTGACATGGGCTCGCATTGTTAGTCTCATGAAGGCCATCTTATTGGAGTTGGGCCTACTCCTCCTCATGGTCATTTGGGATAAATTTAAAAACCCAACATCACATGAGAAGTTTCATTTTAATCATCCGGTCGCCCTTCCCAAATAACCTTCACCATGGTTGGATTGTCTGTTCATATAAAGTGTAAATAGATATTAAGGTGGATTAAACTAAATTATCCCTTGAAAATAGTTCAATTTTGTGGATCGATTTTATCTTCTTTTTTTTCATATCTATTCATTTTGCATTATTGTAGTATTTAGTTCTTATGATTACGAAGACTCGAGCTTTGTTTCTTCCCTTTACCATTAAGTCCGGTCTTATTAACGTTTTTATCACAATTTAATAGTACTTTTCAGGTATCAACTCCATTATAACTTTGTATTTATTTTAAATTCCAAGTCTATTCAACATTTATATATATATATATATATTTATTAGGGGTCATTTTTAGACTAAGGGCGTTTTTTTATTTATTTAATGTTGAATAAAACGTTCACTTTGTTGAATGTTGAATAAAGCTTAATTGTATTAAGTATTAAATGATTTATTTTTAAATTGTATTTATATTAAGTATTAAGTTGTTTATTTTTTATAAGCAAATCAACATCTCCCATTATATTAGAAAAAAATAATTTAAGTCAATACTTGTAAACGATAACTTTATTGTATAAATATTTAGGTTTTCCAAATAATAGAAACATTTGATTAAAACTAATAAATAACTCCAAAATTTATAAAGCTAATCATTTTTTCTTGAAGATTATGTATTCATAATGGACAAAAAGATCATTTTCCATTTCAAGTATTTACAGATATCTTTAAAAATAAATGGATTTATTTTCGAAAACAACTAAGAGTATTTCTGTCAAAATAAGATAAAAAAATCAATGAAGAATTAAATTTCCAAAATTTAGTTTTCAAAAAAAGCTCTTTTTAATCAAATCACCCTTATAATTATGATAAAAATAAAAAATATTTTTTATAATATATGTATAACATATTAACATATTTGCAAAAAATTATAATGATAAATAATTTATTATTATCATTCTTATAAAAAAAAAATAATTATTTTTATATAACTAAAATAATCAACTACTGTTCCTCAGTGAATAGGGGGTGATTTTCATTTTTAATGCGAAATCGTACTTATGCATCATTCTTTTCGTTTTAACTATGATAAAAGTGGTTTCTATGAATATTTAGAATTAGTTTTGTTTACGTATTTGTCGACGTTTATTCTGACGTTTAGTTTGTCGATCGACTTGTTACTTGACATGGTCTTTATCGTGCTGTTGTAATATTTTTATTTGTGTGATGACGATTTATATAGTAAAAAGTTCGTCGGTCAAAGATGCAGGATTATGGGTGTCGATTATGTTAAAGAATTTGAGTCGTAAAAATATGGTATTACAGTCGCTATATAATTAAATTTATAGGCTTTATCACCGTTTATTTATGTTGATACTTAGGAATATTGTTTAGGTATTTATGGTTTTTAACGATTTGTAAAACCATGATCTATCAATCTATTGTCACTTTGAATCAGTAAGAATTTATTTTTATTGTCAAAAAAATATCAATATAATCACCCCCAAAAAGTGTTTTTCCATATATATCTCGATTTTATCTTAACACATGATTTGTTTAATGGCATTACTGATATTTGATTTTTATGTTGTTTTGTTACAACATTTCCTTTTTCATCAATGTATTCTAGTGACTAATGTATTATCAAATTTGTAGGATTTGAGTCCATTTATTATGTTATTAGTGTGTGTGCTATTTTATTCTATATGATTTTTAAGAAATTTGTATATATATTTTTATAGATGTATTACTAATTTGAATCAATAAAATTATTTTTCTTTAAAAAAATTCATAACAGATTTGCATGCATTTATTAAAAAAAAGCCATTACTAACAGCCAATAAGGATAAAAATTGGGCTACCCTAGGTTCAGCCCATCATTACAGGTTGCCTCGGCCTCTGTTTCTAATTTGAAATTTCTACTTCATACAAATGCGTAATAATCCATCTCCGAATGCTGAGTTTAATCGTATCCTGATCACTGTCAATTACTCAATTTTCCCGTTTCGAAATCGCTACGTTTTGGTCCATCTCCGATTTGAAGGTATCCGATCTCGATCCGATCTCCATGATTGACTTTGTAACACCCAGAAATTTGTATAGGTGTAAGTTAAAAAAAATAATAATGACAAGAATTTATATGGGTATAAGTTAGAAAAATAATAATGATAATTCAATTAGCTAATTAATTAATTAATTTAATGGAAAAGGGGTAAAAAGATAATTTTTCTGATAGATACCATATAATTGGAATAAGAAAAAGAAAAATGTTTATTAAATTAACTTTTTGAATTCTTTTAAAGTGGTGGAAGCCCCAGGATGACGTACGACTTTCGGATCTGAGGATTTGAGAAGAACAAATTTCTCTAAGTAAGATCTTTTAACTTTATTTTATTTTCTAGATTTTTTTATATAGATGCTTTAATTTTATTTTAGTTTAAATACAGGCGTGAGAGAGCCCATTTACAGATTGTTGTGAACTTTGCCCAGTTTTTCAAATAAAATAAAATAATGATTGGTTGTGTCCATCTTGAATTACTTTGAGTGAGAATGAAAAAGTAATTTAAGGATAATTTTTGAAAGAAAATAATAAACAAATAAAATAAATTTGAAAATCTTTGATTTTTGTATAAATATATGTATTTGATAAGTATTTAAAGATATATGTATTTTAAGCAAGTAAAATATTTAATGGAATTGAGAATTTATTAGATAAGGAATATGATTAGAATAATTATTTGTAATTATAGAAATAAGATCCGTTAATATCTTTTGTTGTCAAGTATGATAATTGTTAAGTAAAAACACTAGATAGTATTGTGTAATAATATAATTTGTAAATATTATTAATATTATTTCTTTTTTGTCAAAGATTTAGTTCGGATTAGGCATAAAATAAATAAATTAAAATAAGATCCGAAAGAATATGGAAGTTTTATAAAATTTGTAAAACTACTAATTCAAATAGTTATCATTTGAATAGTTGTCAATATGTTTGAGGTGAACAAAAAAATCATGTTGATAGAATAAACTTTATAAATCACAATTTTTATAAAATATTTAGAAACTCATTAACTTTTATTATTATAGATTAAAAAATTAAAAATAATATCATTATTAAGAATATCAAATTAGGAAAGTTTTAAGAATAAATAAGTAATGATGATAGTTCTTATTTTATTATTTTAGGAGAAATATTTCATTGAGGTGAAATTAAATACGGATTAAATTTCTTTCTGAAGGCTTTTGAGTATTAACACTTTGAGGTATTAAGAGATATTAATGCAGATCTTTAAAGAAAAGAAATTTGTTTGTTTTACTTCATTTGAGGATGAAAATTATTTTACTTAATTATATATAATCTTGGTTTTATGAAAAGTTTTACTTTTTTATTTGTTGATTATCCATGGATTAAAAGTAGTTTTGTATTATTGTACTTTTGAGATTTGTTTTTTGTTCTGAAAGAAAATGCGGAGATATGATGTTTGTAATTTAGAACTTTTGAATGAAATGTTGGCTTTGGTTAGTTCGTACATCCATTGGAATAATAGTTGTGACGTCGGCACTGCTCAGCGAATAATAGTTGACATTTACATTCCTTGGTGGCGAATAATTGATTTGAAGCAGGCCTCCCAGGAGTTTCGGTTAGAAGTTCTTAGTCTTAGTAGTGTTTGGTTAAGATACTAAAATGAACGATTTGCGACTAGCCATGTTTGAAAAGTCCTACATGGGTGGCGCGTTTTGATGTTGATGGCCAGGAAAAATATATTTGAAATGTATTTGATTTTGGAGCGGAGGTAAGTGTTTGATTCAAAATTTGATATGAAATTGTTTTTTGATCACATTTGATATGGCGATTTGAATTGGATGTAAGTGTTTTGAAGTAAATTTTGTTAAATGTTCCAACTTATTTTTAATCTAAAGTTTGATAGAAGAAAACATCTCTATTTGTTATATGATTGAAAAGCTTTTTTGTCAGTAAAACGTATTAGTATTTTTTTATCGAGCTTTTAAAAATTTAAGCTCCCGGGTACGTTGACATTTTTCGGTACTTTAGTTTCAGCGATGTGAATGATAGCTAGGTTGAGGATTAAATAAATCATTTAGGATTTGAATTATGCTTATGTTGGATCATGTTGAACTAATAAGTTCATGTTTATGTTAAATGTTCAGGTTTTGAAAGTTAATTGAGAAAGTCAACTTTGGATGATAACGTTCGTTGTTATATTAGTACAAAGTTGGATTTGAGAGATAAAATATTGTTATATTAAACGATTTTATATGGCGATACGTAATTGAGATTTGGATATTTTGAAATAATTTTTGTCAACATGAAATTTTGAATTTGAAGAATTGATGAATTTAGAAAATTACGTATTTACTTTGAACAAGTGTTTGATAATTAGACAAAAATCCAGTTATAAGGAAGGTTAGTGTCGTTTCATGCTTGTGCTTGTGAGAAGGCACGAGGATGTGGTGTATCATGCACTAGGAATGGATTTCAGGACGTGACAGACTTGTATGTTGGATACAATCATTTGGTTTATGAGAAAACGAGAGAAAATTTTTGAATAGGCAAATTTTATCTAGGGCTCGAGAATGCAGAACATTCACTTTATCTGAAACTCATACGACGATATGATTTTGTTTTCCTTTATTGTTCTTCATTTTCTTGGTATTCATTATCTCTCGCTCAAAAGTGCTTTATAATTTGAGAATGCTATTGCTGGAAGTGTTTGATTCTAGATTTTCTCTATGAACAATCTTGGAGTTATTGGCTAGTTTGGATTACAACATCTGAGACAGGAAAATTTTGTTTCAGATTTTATAGTCTTTGTTATTTGGGAATGTTTCTTTTATAAAAAGTACTTGAGTTTATTAAGATATAGAAAAATGTGAAAAAGCAACTAAAACTTGCTGTGTAATTTCTTCACCAGTTATCAATGGGAGATTGGGTTTCCGTTTCTCTTTGAATGCTGTTAACATACCAATAGGATTTTATTGTTGAAAATTAAGAAAATGTTAACCTAAACGGTGTGAAGGAGTGTAGTTGTTAGAAGATCACCCAAACCAAACCGTGTGGTTTCATATACAGGGAAGAGGGTTAGGAACTTAGGAGTTTGGAAAAAAAATTGTATACGGAAGAGAAAAACCGTCTCTTTTATAAAAGAAAAATCAAGATTTATAGTCTATATTTTTCTAATCATTCACAGGACATAATACACTCTTCCTAATTTTTATTTACAACTGTTGCGAGTATTCTACTTGTAATTATTACAATGTTCTTATCTTAAACTTACTTTCTTGCAGTTGTAGAGCTTAGTGAGTTGATTGGTACAGACATTTGGTTGTTTGGTTGGTCCATCAAAATAGTCAAGTCGATACAGATCCAAGCTTAAGCTCGAATCGAGTAAAAAACTACAGCTTAGACGGCAGGCTGGTTAAGTTTTTTTGCGGATGTTCGTAACATTTCGAAAAATAGTCGAGTTACTCGAACTCGACTTGACAAAGCTCGAATCAATAAAAAATTAGTTATATTCGAACTCAACTCGATTCGAGTTTGATTCGATTAATAAAATAGTAAAACTCGATTAAACTCACAAGTAGCTCGAGTCAGGTATTGTGATACTCGAACTCGATTCGACAAATTATTTGAGCCTTACTCGATTAACACATAGTTGAATTTAAGTATTCTATAAGTCGAACTCGACTATCTTGAATCGTTCACACTTCTAGTATATTGCATATAGAGGCACAAATGCGGGCCGGTCGACCCATTTAAGCCCCCAGCCTATTTAGGCTACGGGTTAAAATGTGTTTGCTTATTGCAATTCGTTTATATTAGGGTTAGTTTTTCTGGAGTCCGTCCTTCTTGATAGCAAATTTTATCTTTATTCACATAAAAATAAACAATACATAAATTTATAATAATAGTTAATATAAAATAATGAGTCCTACAAAAAATATAACAATAAACAAACTTAAACAAATAAATAAGACTAGAGCACTATTATAACAAAAATGCCAAACTAACTAGCTAACTAGTACCAAATTAATAAAGTACAAACTAAATAACAACTTTAAAAAAAAATCTAAAGTTTAAAATTAAAATTTTAAATTTATTTTGACAAAAATATTGATAAATTGAAAATTCTTGAGAATTTATAAAAATATTTAGAAATTTCAAAATATAATATAAGATAGACAATAGTATTCAAATATTTTTAAAAAGAGCTATCTTAAATTTTTTATGTGTATATTTATTTATTTTAGAAATTAAAAAAAAAAATTATGCTAAAATATATTGTATTTCATTTTAAATAAACATCCAATCTTTTCAAAGATTTAAATAAAATATATTATTTGATATTTCATTTTTATAATTTTATTACTTGTTGATCATATTTAATGTTTGTTATTTTTTTAAAATGAGAAAGAACATAAACAATATTTTCTATTTTATTTCTTGATATTATATCTTTTTATTTAAATTATTTAATTTTAGAACGTAAAGAATATAAATGTATGAATAAAAATATATTATGATATTATAATAATAAAATGTCCTTTTCATAATTTTTGTTTCAGGAGTCTATCTCCTTAAAGATATAATCGGGAAAGAAAAAAAAAGAAGTAATACCTTTTATTTATTTATTTTAAAATAAGAATATTTTGTTACTAACACTAGTTTAAATAATAAAATTATTTAGTGGAGTCATCACATTTTGATTATGATATATTTCTTGGTAAAAGATGAGACTTGTTTTATTTTTTTGGAAATCATATTTAAAAATGATTTGAAGTTATTTGCACTTATTTTTGTTATTTTTAAGGAAAAATAAAATAAGAAACTAAAACCCTAAGAAAATGGCTCATTGATTTTGAAAAAGCATGTATTTGAGAAAACTTTAGTTTGGGTATGGGGATCATGTTACCTACTAGAAAGGTAACGTGAAAAGCCGTAACATCCCTCTAAGACAAAATTAGATTTCTACTAATCCAGAAGTTAAAGACAAATATAACAATTAATCAAATATGGATACGAAAAATAAATACCAATAACATTCTATAGTGCATCATGTAGATAATAAACATCAAAAAGAAATTAAAAGAAAAGAAAGAAGTGTATCTTGTAGGCGGAATCGAGAGCACAATCAATAAACAAGAAGTTAGTGTAATTATAAATATAAGATAATCGCGAATAAGCTTGTCTGATTAATAAGAAACACTTAATCATTTATGAAAATGATACAATGTATGCTGGGTCCATCACCATGACCTGTTAAATATTACAGCCACATTAACTTCACAAAATCTTATTTTATTGAAATTATATAATTAATGTGTATTTGTTGGAAGGTTGAAAATTAGCTTAAAAAATAGAAATTTTAAAAATGACTTAACTTGGATTATAAGAAAATGAAATTTTTGGTTTTTGGTAAATTTTAGCTTTGTGGATTGAAATTTGAATTTTTTTGAATTTATGAAAATGAATTTTAAAAACTATAATATTGAATTTTCTTACAACTAGGTATTTTCAATTACAATATGGTGGCTTGTCATTACGATTACTCTAAAGTGAAACTTTTCTTTTTTTTATGTCCATGTCTTTTCTAACGAGTTTTAACTAACTTAGATAGACATGATGGACAAAATTAAAAATCTTGAATTTCGGAAATTAAGGATTTGAATATTTCAATTTAAAAATTGAAATTTGGGAATTGGGAATTGGGAATTGAATTTTATAAATTGAAAACCAGAAGAAATTAAAAAGTATATTTGAAGTCAGAATTTTGATTTAGGTGGTAAGTGGGCCACGTAATATGAAAGTGGAACTCATGTCAAATGTCATAACTGAGAACTCTCAAATATAATTCCTAAAAAAATACCTAGAGGTTAAATTTAATTACAAAATTTTTCATGAATCATCAAGTCTATGTTATGATACTAGTGTCAAAGCTAATTAATAAAGTCCCTAAACATGTAGGTGAGATTGAAATCTCTTATAACTTAGTCAGTGATCTCGAGTTCAAGTTATGAGAATACAATTATGTTCTGTAATAAAACTTTATCGTTTTTATAGTCCCTCTCGGATCTATGGGAAAGAGTTTAGGTGTTGTATGGTTTAAAGCACTATATATACGTAATTTCATTTCATTTGACGTGCAAATGGTCAAATAAAAAAATCGCAGTGTCATAATTTATAATAATACTTTCATAGGTCCAAAAAAGGACAAATTAGGAAACTCAAAAATATAAATCCTAAAAAAATACTTATTGATCTACAAAACAAATTAATGATGCTTCAAAGAAATTTAATTCACACAAACAATCAATAAAGTTCCTGCACATGACCTAATAGGCATTCATACAAAAAGGAATTTTAGATCTAACTTAGGAATGTTATAAATTTAGGATATTCATATAAAATGGAATTTTAGATATAACTTAGGAATCTTATAAAATTACGCAAAAAAATATATATGTCATTGAAGATGCCTAGAACAGATATAAAATATATTCCAGGAGAAACAAATTATGTCAAACCATAATTTCAAGATGTATGTATTTAACGTAAACATACTATGTGTCTAGATTCGAGTGAAAATTGAATATGCCAAAAGATTTATACATATCTTTGATATCAAAATTGCTTTCTAACTCAAATAAAAAAAAACAAGAAGTTAAGGAATGATATGAAATTAAGAGCACTTTTTGAGGGGTTTTGTTATGAAGATGCAAGAAAAGATGTTTGATCTTTTGAAGTTCTTCCCCTTTGATTCCCTCCAAAAATCCTCGAGGGAAGGATGTCCCACCTTCTCAAAAGGAAAGAATAAAATAAAAAACTAGCCCCCAAGTTTGGTAACCAAATTGGGGGAGGAGGGTTGGTGGAGGGAGAGAGAACAGTGAAGAGTGAGGAGAGAAAAGAAAAAGAAACGAAAAGAGAAAATGAAGTTCTTCCATATACTTCGTGTCCCCACAACATATATAACAGCAGCTAAATGATAAATGATAAATTGTGTTTTAGATCATCGAAGGGAAAAGAAATTAAAAAATGGAGGCCTAAAAAGTTGTAAAAATGAAAAGATGCATATTTTAGAAAAATAACTTCTATTTGAATTGCACTACAACTCATTGAACGAACTTACCCCACTGACAATGAGTCCTACTGCCTCTCCACTCTCTTTCCTTTTCTCTCCCTTCCCTCCCCGCTCTCTCTCTCTCTCTCTTCTCTCCCTAGTCCCTTCCCCTCTCTCTTTTGCTTTTCAAAAAAAATTTAATCTCTACTTCATAATTTTTTCCTTTTAAATCTACCAAATAATATTCTTCTATCCTCTGAACCCACATTCACTTTCTGAGAAGGAAAACACAAGGAAAATTTGGTTGCGTGGCTCTAAAGTTAGATTTGGCTAAAGCTTCTGATAGGGTTGAATGGATTTTTTTGAAAAAAATCGTACTGAGAATGGGTTTTCATGAAAGGTGGATAAACCCATTCTCTCCCTTCCCTCACCGCTCTCTCTCTTTTGCTTTTCAAAAAAATTTAGTCTCGTACTTCATAATTTTTCCTTTTTTAAATCTACCAAATAATATTCTTCTATCCTCTGAACTCATTCACTTTCTGAGAATGAAAACACAAAGGAAAAATTTGGTTACGTGGCTCTAAGTTAGATATGGCTAAAAAACATGATAGGGTTGAATGATTTTTGGAAAAAATCATACTAAGAATGAGTTTTCATGAAGGTGGATAAACCTAATTATGCAATGCATAACTACAGTCCGATTCAACGTTCTTGTGATGGTAAGGAATTGGGTCCTATTTTACCACAAAGGGGTCTGATTCAACTTCTTTATTAAAAATATCAATAGAAATACTAACAATAATTACACAAATTTCGTTTTATTTTCTTTTTAAATATCCAATTTTTATAACGAGGGGATTATAAATTTATATTAAATTATGTGCAAAAACTCTTAAAATTTTATTTTATCTTTAAATATTATATTTAAAAAAATAAAATCATATAAAATTAGCTTTTATGTAAAAATAATAGCCATTCTCTATTTTTAAACACTATGTTAATCCATAATTTTTAATGAAATTAGAGAAAATTACCATCATACCTAGCTAGTTCATGATAGAGCACCTTAACATTTCAAAGGTAAGGACATATGAAAACGGAGCTCGAGTTTAGTTATAATGCAGGGACATTTTAGAAAAGTTTAATATATTAAAAAGATATATTTTAATTTTTTTAATCCATATCAATAAGGAGTGAAAATTTAAAAAAATAAAATATTAAAACTGCAACCATTCTTTATTTTTAATTAAAATAATAAATATTTTAATTAATATATAATTTTATTTTTATGAATTAACTACATGAAATTAAAATAAAATTTTAATAAAAATAACAAATAAAAAATAATTTATTTATATTTAAAGAAATGAGAATTTTGATTTTTATTTCTTAAATTTTAAGTTTGAAAATAATTAATAAAACTTAAGATTAATTTATGATTGATTTTTATTTAAAAAATAAATTCTGATTTTTTTATTTAGTATATTTAAAAATGTGAAGTAGGATATTAGATTGTTTAAAAAATGAGTAGGAAGTAAAAAATAAAGAAAACGGTAAGGATGAGTGAAGAGTAGAGACTAGGAAGCAAGAAGGAGAGGAGAGAGATCGGAAAAGAAGGGACAGGTGAGGTGAGAGGAGAGGCGGTGGGACCCACTGTCCCACTGCCAGTGTCGTCCACTTGATTTGGTTGGTGGCTGCACGTGCATAAACATGCATTATTTCCCAAAATGCACCTTTTTATTTTTCAAATTTTGGGACCCATTATTTAGTTTCTTTCCCCTTATGTTATAAAACATAATTTATTTTCTTTATTTAAGCAAATGGAGTTGCTGTTCTTTATCTACCATTTCCCTACTTCAGTCCATTTCCCTACTTCACTTTTCTCCATTTCTTCTTCTCCTTCACTCAACCAGGCGGCAACAGAATTTGCAGGAGCCAGGTGAGATTCGTCATATATATTTCTTTTCCATCTTTAGTTCATTGGGTATGTACTATAACATTTAATTATCATTTGTTCTTTTTTTTTCTTTTTGTTTCTTAGTTAAAGTGTGAACGCTTAACTCGCTCCATAATTCTTGTCTCAATGTTCTTCGTCATTTCATTCTTTTTTTCCCTTGTTTTCTCTTTTCATATCCCACAAATTGCTACTCATTTGTTTGCCTGCTGATCTAAATTTGAAGAGGGTGTGGGGGATAGCCGAGTTGTGGCGGTTAGTGGGGATCGCAGGAGCTGTGGCGGCTTCCGGCGAAAAGGGACTTAGTTGTCGTAATAAGAGAGGTGAGAGAAGGGTTTTTTTTTTTGTTTGCCGGCGGATGAGAAAGAGATAGAGGTGGGGGAAGGGGAGAGAGAGGGATTGACGGAGATGTAAGGTGTGGCTTCCGACGAGAAGTGGCGGCTCCGGCAAAAAGGGATGTGGTTGTCGACCAATGAGGGAGGTGAGAGAAAGGGGTTTTTCCGGCGAATGAGAAAGAGATAAAAGGTGATGAATGGGAAAAGATAGAGAGAGGGGAGAGGTTGGGGGAGATATTAGGTGTGGCTTCCGGCGAGAAGTGATCGGCGAACGAGGGAGGTGAAAGAAGGGGTTATTTCCGGCGGATGAAAAGAGAGGTGAGGGAAGGGGAGAGAGAGAGGTCGTGGTTTCCGGCCAGAAGGTGTGGGGGTGAATGAGAGGTGATACGTAATTCCTTTCAAACCTACTAGGCTACTACTTTCCAAGCATTTCTTTGGTTAATATGCATATCATCTAATCTACTTTGTTGCTGATTTTTTATATTATATTAAGTCATAACCATCCACAAAAGTCTCACTGTCACTGAAAAAAACAACAAAAAGTATGCCAAAATGGATGTTTTTGCTTTTTTTTGGGTTTGGGGAATTGGGATTAATGGCAAAACATAGAATTATTGTTAAGTGTTTTTAAAAGTGATTCTGGTAAAGCAAACATAAGAATTTAGTTATGTTAAAAGTACACATGCATATGCAGATGGAGAACAGCCATTATCTACAACAACTCCAATTTATGGAGAAGCCTGCTGAAAGTTGTTATCTCTGCTTCGTATGCAAAGAGAGAGACGTGAGACCGTGTTACATGTCTGGGCATGACAGCTACCATATTCATAAAGAATGCTATGATTTATCCTTCTGTAAGAAATCCTCCATCGTGTTCAACCTCAGCTGTACTAGTACTCAATCCAGATGCGATTTCATATTTCATAAAAAAGCCCTAGTAGGGGGAGGTAAGGGAGTTTGTGAAGCATGTAGGGATGATGTGAAAGGGTGGTTTTACGAGTGCCAAAGGTGTCCGAAACCACACTACTTGCACCCATGTTGTGCCCATCTTCCAATCAAGGAATCTGTCCATACCTGCAATGAAGGGGAAATAGTACTTGTTCTTGAGGCGGGCAAGTGCCCCTCCAACTGCAGGATATGTGGAATGAAGAAACTTTCAAATGAATCTTCCAGTAGCTGGTACTACATTTCCAGCAATGGCAAATACTGTTTTCATTGGCCGTGTATGAAGCATATGGCTCTGAAGGAGTGGAAGAAAGATGAAGAGACTGAGACTGAGACTGAGACTGAGATGGAGATTGAGATTGATATTGAAAATGAGTCAGAGACAGATATAGAGACAGAGACAGAGTCACAATCAGAGACAGAGACACAGACAAAGAATGAGACTGAGACGCGCTTCACTCTTGGCAAGGTCATGGGGTGCATGGCAGAGGCGACAGCAGAAGTTCTCAACGTCTTCATTCCTCTCATCTTTGGCCTACCTCCCCTGCCTTTTGGATTGGTGCTGAAACTGTTGAAATGATTGTTTTTCCTTTTTGGAAGAAGAAAGGGCTGGTTTCTATAGCTTATACGAATATCAATAACACTATAAATACGAGCTTCTTTCCAATTTTCTTTTTTTTTTTCTTTTTTTCTTTTTTTCCTATGGCACTGGCACCAAGCGAGGAGATCAGATTCTTGGTGCTCTGCTTCTTCTCCGGTTGGTGCTTGATTGAATCTATGAATCATCGAATCGAAAAGGTAGGTTGGTTCTGTTGTTTTGGTGGTATAGGATAGATTGTATTGCTTCCCCCTTCTTTTGTGGGGTTGGGGTACAGGATAAGGAATTTTTGTTTGTGGTTTCCGTTCCACAATTTAATTTGTCCAATTTTTGAGTTTTAAATTAGCTTTAAAAATTACATATCGATGTATGAATTTAATGCATCAAGTTTGGTATGATTTGAAAGTCTTTTGTATAATGGGAAAATTAAATAAAGTTAGTAAACTCATTGAACGTGTAACAAGTTTTTTTTATCAATGATTGAAGGAGTAAATATCTAAATACAAATAGTATACACTTAAATAAAGGCTATGCATGCTTTGGGCATAAACATAATTTTAATACTATATTTTTATGCCAACTATCTCTTCTAACTACTCATCTACTTTGAGCAATAAGAAGTAATATTGGGCTCGGCCTAAAATCACATTTACACATTTTTTTTTATTAATTTATTTCTTAATAAAATTGTTATTCCATATAGTTTTGAGTTTTATTTTATTTTTTATGATTTCATCATTTTATTGCGACATTTGTTTTTTGTCATCTTATTATGATATTTTATTTATGTGTGGACAATTCAGACAAGCTAAACAAATTCGATCAAACAAACAAAAAATCAGATTATGATCGTTAGTATATTACAGAATAGTTATAGAGTATTGATCATTTTATAATATTAAATTTATAGGATTTAGGCAGATTAATATCTTTGATAGCATGTCTTTTCATCGCTATGATTTTTTAGCGGTGATATTGTGATGTTTGGGTTTACATGTGTATTATCAACTTGTTTGAAACAATAAAAATATTTAAAAAAAAATACAATATAAATTAAAATAAATAGACATATTAATGATATAGGTTTATAAATCTAAAAACCATGATATTTATAAAATTTGTGATCCCTGGATCTGACTTAAATCTGATTAAATAGACCATTGATAAAAAAATCTCAATAGCAAGAGTATTATAATTTCATAACAGATTTATCACATTTCTAAAAAAACCAGCCCAATCACAGCCCAATAGATAAAAATTGGGCAACCCTAGGTTCAGAGCCCATCATTACAGGTTGCCTCGGTCTCTGTTTCTAATTATCCCTCTTCGAAACCGCTGTGTTTTGTTCCTTCTTCGAGTTGAAGGTATTGAATCTCGATCCGATCTCCATTCCCGATTTAATCAATTAACTTGTATACTTTTCTTTGGGATACGATAAGTTTTGAAGCATGAAAATTTTGAATGGGCAAAGTTTATCTAGGGCTCGAGAATGCAGAGCATTCACTTTATTTGAAACTCATACGACTATATATGACTTTTGCTTTACTTTTTGTTCTTCATTTTCTTGGTGTCCAATCAGAGTGTCAGATATCACTCAAAGTGCTTTATAATTTGAGAATGCTATTGCTGGAAGTGTTTGATTCTAGATTTTCTCTATAAACAGTCTTGGAGTTATTGCTAGTTTGGATTACATCTGAGATGGAAAATTTTGTTGGATTTATGGCCTTTGTTATTTGGAAATGTTTTCTTTTGTAAACGTAGATTTAGTTTGCACTTACAGAAAATACGAGTTAGTTACAGATATAGAGAAAATATGAGAAAAGCAACTAAAATTTTGAATTGTGAGATGTTCTTAGAATGCTGGGCTTTTCCTGTGTCTTCTTGGTTTATCAAACAGAGTTGGGGTTTCCCATTTATCTTTGAATCTGTTAACCTACCAATCCTATGGTTGAGTAAGAAAATGTTAAAAGAAATCAAAGAACTCTAATTTTTATTTTTGATCTATACCTCTCAAAAAGACTACATCCATAATAAAACCAGATGTAACCTTCAAATAAGATACACAATGAAATACCCGAAACAATAAGAACAAATGTAAACATTCATTTTAACGGTTTCAAGACCAATCCCCAAGGCAGAGGAGGTAGGCCAAAGATGAGAGGAATGAAAATGTTGAGAAGTTCTACTGCCACCTCTGCACTGTACCTAAGGACGGCCTTCACACGAGGGCGGTTTTTTTTATCTTGACTTGGTTGCATCGCCTGGCTTTAGTCTCTCCCCCACGGCCTTGTTTCTGATTGCCAGAGTCGAGGAGTGGTTTTTTATCTGGGTCTTTAGCCCTTGTTGTGAGCTTCCTCCTCTAACACTTGCTTCTGATTACTATGGATTAGGATGCTGTAATATTGTAACTGTCTTGAGTCGTCGCAGCTAGGCTTGGCTGCTAATCCCAGTCTTGCGTCTTCTTTTCTTATTACATTGGTCATCATCTTTCTTCCACTTCTTGAAAGCCACGTGCTTCATACAAGACCAATGATAACAGTACTTGCCACAACGGGAAATGTAGTACCAGCCACTGAATCCATCTGAATTTTCCTTATTTCCACATATCAGGCACTTTGAGGGGCTCTTCACTTTGAGATCAGTTACAATTTCTCCTCCCAGTGTCCACATACTTCTTGATTGGAAGCTTGGCACAACAAGGGTGTAGGTACTAGGTAGTGTGGCTTCTTACAGATTTTGCACTATTAGAATCACCCCTTCACATCATCCCCACATGCGTCACAAGCTCCCTTACCTCCTAGGGCTTCTATATGAAATATGAAGTCGCAGTTGGATTTAGAACCGCTGAGGTTGAACATGATGGAGTATGTCTTACAGGAATCAGAGCATTCTTTATGAAGATGGTAATTGTGATGCTCTTCCTCGTAAGCATAATATGGTCTCACGTCTCTCTCTTTACATCCCTTGCAGCTATACTGACTTTTAGCAGGCTTCTCCGTAAGCTGCAGTTGTTGGCCACCCATTGTGATCTCTTCTGGATAGAGAGCCATGTCTAGATTATAGCTGTCCTGCATCAGCATACATGTGTAATTTTAGTATAACAAGCTCATGTTTGCTAGATAGAATCACTTTTAAACAATTGTCAATAATTCTATGTTTGCCAGAAACATCTTATGTTTTCAATCTTGGCATGTTTGGTTGTTTTCAGTGAGATTTTTGAGCTATGGAGTTTGTTTGTACTTCAATGATTCCTGTTGGTTATTTGGTTGTTTGGCATGTCAAAGCCTGAACACCATGTTAAAATTCTAGGTTAATATAAACTCATTTAGGGGGTGTTTGGTTGAGCTGATAGCTTATTAGGCGATCGACTTTAAACACGGCAATGAAGCGGCGATACAGAGCAAACTGACTATTTGGTTCGGAGTTGATAGTTGATGTTGGTAGGCAGTATTTATTAGTGGTGTGGGTAGTGATAGCATTGGCGATTCTCGTCTTATTTAGTAAATTAGTTGATTGAAGGTTAATTTACTTATATAAACATGATAGAGTGATATAAAAATAATGCATGTATATATACCATTTAAAAAAAAAAAAAAACCTTACCTTAGGTTCAAAAGCTTTACTTCTAGTGATATTTTTTTTAAAGGAATGAATATGAAATAATAAAAAAGAAAGAGTATATTTATTATATTAATAAATATTTAGACATGATATTTACATGAATATGAATTTATTAAAAGATATTTAATTTATTTCATCTATTCCGATAAAATAATAAAAAAAATTCATTACATGATAAAATAAAGATACTTGCATTAGAATTTTAATTAATAATAATTAACAAAATTTTAATCACCATAATAAAGCCTAAACATCACATAATCGTTAACATTTCTTCAATTCAAAATTTCAATAAAAATTATGATGATAAATTATTTTAATAAAATCATGTGAATATCACGTAAAATTTATTTATAGTTTAATATGTAAGGAAAATCATTAACTATTTAAAATAATTAAAATATTATTTCTTGAATTTTTTAAGTAAGTGAATTGTCTTTTACATAAATACGGAAAGAATGATAAAAAAGATAATTTTGATATTTTAATATAAGCATTTTAAAAAAAGCTAGGATATGTGGTTTTTTTCGGGCTGTTTAGCCTTAATAAGTTATCAGTAGTTGAATAGGGGTTTTTGTCAAATAGCCTATTAAAACTTATTTTTTTAATAAAATAATGTGGAAGTTATGTAAAATTTATATTTATAATTTAATAAGTCATTAACTATTTAAAATAATTAAAATATTCTTTTCTTTTATTTTTCAAGACAGTGGATTGTCTTTAAGATAAATATGGAGGGAAGATAAAAAATAGAATTTTGATATTTTAATAAGATCGTTTTAAAAAAAGAGAGGATATGTAGTTTTTTTCCTATCAAGGGTTGTTTTGCCTTAATCAGTTATCAATAATTAATTATGAATCTTAACCAAGCAATCTATTAGAGTGATTGAGGGTGAATCAACTATCAGCTTTCTTAATCAGCTATCAGCTTAACCAAGTAAGACCGAAGATAATATAAAGTTTACACTTATAGTTTAATAAGTAATGAAAGTCATTTCATGAATTTTTCAAAGCTACAATCAGGTGAAGGATAAAAAAAAGAATTTGGATCTTGTAATAAGAGTGAATGAAAAAAAAAACTATGACTTATAGCTTTTTCTTATCATGTTATTTAGTCCTAATCAGCTATTCGTCTTGCTTGGTTGAGCTAACAACTGACCCCAATCAACTTTAATAGGTGGCTTAATAAACAAGGCAGAGCTACATAAGGAATAGGGGGCTAAATCTTGGAAGTCATGAAAATTAGAGAGAAAATAATTATTTATGAAAAGAGGTTTTGACATTTGTACATAGTTTAAATGTATGATTAACCATTGACCTTTAGTTTTGAAGGTATGATATATAAACATAATACCATACGTTGATAAAGATTTCTAATCGATTGCGACAACGGATTATTGTTAGAAAGCGGTCATAATAGGGAAAAAATTACATATGAAAACGTTTTTATTAAAATATCAAAATTCCCTATTTATCTTTCTCTCCCATATTTATATAAAGATAGTTCCATGTCTTAAAAAGGGTGAAAATAATATTTTAATTATTTTAAATAGTTAATGACTTTATTACACTTATTAAACTATAAGTATACAAATTTTATGTGATGCTAAGTGCTAAGCTTTAATTTTATTCAAAAAGTTTACATCATGATAATTTTCATTTTAAAATATTAATTTGGGAATGATAAATATTATGAGATATTTTGAGTCTTTATTATGGTAATTAAAAATTATTAATTTATTATTAATTAAAATCCTAAAGCAACTATTTTTATTTTATCAAATTTTTTACTATATAATTAATGAAATAAAATAAATATTCTTTCTTGTCAATAAATAAATAAATATTCTTTTAATAAATTTGATATTCATGTAAATATCTTGTCTTACTATTTATTCATGTAATAAATATTTTTACTATTTCATCTCAGTATAAACTAAATCAATCACTGTTGTGAAAAAAAAGAAAAAAAAACTAAATCAATCACTTGAAAATTCTTTAAAAAAAACCGATCACAATAAATAAAACTTTAGAACCTTAGGTAGTTTGTCTCTTTTTTTTTCTTTTTTCTATTTTTAATTTTTGGCTTTTTTTTATATATACATCCATTAATTTTATATATCACTCTATACAGAAATTAACATTTGTCGATTACTTTGATAAATAGTAATTTATAATCGGCTTTCGATTCTTTTAACATCAATTGCAAATGCGCATAATTATCCGAGGATGAAAATATTGATTTTGACGAATATATCGATACTTGAATTTTATAATCGATGAATATTTTTACATGAATAATAGTAATTAAAAATTTTACATATATATAATTTTACATATCAAGATTATTTTGAAATATCAATTAGCTTTTGAAAAAGGTTTAAAATTGCTTTGATTATATTTATATTTATTTATTAAAAAAATAAAAATTATTTTTATTAAAACATATCAATCACATTTAAAAATAAATTATTTCTATAATTTATAAAGATAATGGATCCAAATTAAAATTTTTTGTTAAAAGTTTAAACCTATATATATATATATTTTACACTGATGTATTATGACTATTATTTATAAAAAATATTATTTTTACATATTTGGCAACCTAAGAGCATCAGTCAGCCAAACCTGGGAGCCAAAGCCATTTTGGCTGTTTTGACAAAATTCAGCTCCAGCAGTGGAGCCAAAGCTGTAGCAAAAATGGAGGATGCACAGTGATCAGCCAAAACCAGTTGAATATAGCTGATCACTGTTACCAGCCAAATCCGTGAAAACCCATTGCTACCCTCGTATTGTAGCCGTTGGAACCAAAATTCGATGCAAATCCACAATCCAAAAAAAGCAAAAAAAATCTCCAAAATAGAGATTCAAGCAGAAAATATTCCTGACCAAAACAGAACCGAATATTTTTCATTATTTCCCAACGGATACAAAAATATTTTATAAATAGCCAAAAAAAACCAAATATTTCATACACCTAAATTGCAGATTTGAGGGAAGAAGAAGAAGGGAAGAACTCAGGTGACCTGTCGCCGTCGCCGTTCGCCGGCCAAAGTCCGCCGTTCCCGCGGTCGCATTTGCAGACCCAAAGTGAGCTCTCTTTCTTCCCCTCTCTATCTCTTCTCTTCTCCTCTCCCCCGGCGATCTCCTCCTCCCGGCGCCGATCCCCCTCCCCGCTGCCCGATCTCCCTCACCCTCCCCGGCGCCGATCCCTCCCGCTGCCAGAATTTCCCTTCCCCCTCCCCAAGCTCTTCTCTCCCTCGTCATAGATCATGTAGAGAAGCCCCTCCCTCCCACCCAACACTCTCAGATTTTGCTAATAAAGTCGTTTTGGTTTTGGGTCTTTAATGAAAAATACGTTTTGCTAATTCATAAAATGAAAAAAAAATAAAAATACAAAATTATATCATTTTTTTTTTTGTAAATCTTAAAATGCAATTTAAAAAAAACGTATTTAACTATGAATTAATTTATTTTTATTAAGCCATATATAAATATTTTATTAACCTAATTATTTAAAAATAATAATATTATAAATAAAATATTAACAATAAATAGAGAAAAAAACCATAAATCATATTTTTGTGAATAATTTAAAATAATTTAAAATAAAATGTTTTCTTGATATAAATTAATTTATTTTATTAGCATATGAAATATTTTAATTCAAAATATTTCTCTTTATTTTATTGAATTAATTAAATATTTATGCCATTTTTATTTTAATTAGTCCTTATATTTATTTTAAATTTTAATTAAATATTTATTTATCTTTTTAAATAAATTTTATAGTGAATGGAGTTATATAAATGAATGAAGGGTGCGTGATGTAATTATTAAGAAGAAAGGAGTAAAGTGGAATAGATTTGGGATAGATAGAAGCTTTAGATCTTCCATTTCTTTGGAGATCTTTAGTTAAAAATTTAGCCAATCTCGAAAATTAAGCTTTTTGAGCCCCCGAAATTTGAAGCTTTGAATCTTTGACAATTTTGGATGTACCGGAATCTTTCTAACATTATTCAAATATTTTTAACAACACGTGGCTTTTTCTAAAAAAACAAACAGTACACGTGGTTGTATGGTAGTCCTTATGGCTTTGATTTCTTCCACGCAGACATTTTTTCTTTTTATCCCTCTCACACAAAATTTTCCTTTTTATTATTTTTTTTTCCTTTTTTATTGCTCTCTTTCTTCTCTTCTTTGATGCTCCATGTCTCGTCATAGATCTACCACAATACCCAGCAACAGTGCCACCAACATCTTTCGCACTACTACTCAACTCCGGCCAATCTTCCAGTCCGGACTCATTTTCTATTTTATTTCCTATTTTTTCTTCCAAAAATTCTGTTTGAATTTTTTTTTTCTTCCACATTTCCAATCGCGATTCCCTTTTTTCTATTTTTTCTTGTATTTTTCTTCCATAATTTCTGTTTAGATTTTTTTCTACAATTCTTCCGCAATTTATCTTTGAAATTTGGTTTGCCAATATAGCGTAATTAGGTCTGTCAAAAAATTAATAGCAACAACGGTCTTGATTAAACGGGTTTTGGTGAACGCAAGCGGAGTTCGGTGATAAGCGAATTGACCGTTTAACGCGTTGTAAGCAGTGCGTGTTCGGGTGGGGCAGTATTAGCGTTTATAGCGTTTACCGTTTGCATTTCTGCTAGTTTGCCGATGGTGGCGATTGGGCACATCGGTGTATGGCGCGATTAGCGAAGCGCGATTAGCAAGCGCGATGCTTAGGCGATTAAGCGGGTTTGGGTGAGCGCAAACGGGTTGGTGATAAGCGAATTCGACTCGTTTAACGTTTAATAAGCGAATTACGTGTTCGGAGTTCTACGTGTTTTTCGCGTCGGCGAACTAGCCGTGTAGTTTGCGTATGCGTTTGACACCGCCCATATCACAGCCATTTTTTCAGAAATATCATTATATATCATAGATAATGATCTATGATGCTCGCTCAAAAATAATGGCAATTTTGGCTTGACAACATCCACATGAAGCCCTGTCAAAAGTATTACCGGTAAGTCGATACAGTATCGATATATAGGCGATTTTGATCGATTTTTCCTTCATCGATTATCATATATTGATATCGTGTCGGGATGGCCAAATATCCAAAATATCAATGATATATCGCGACATTTCCAACACTACTAACTATTATTAGTTATTAGTTATTCGTACTAACTATCAGCTATCAAGCGAACTAAACAAGTCCATCAATAGGTATAAGAGTCTTTACCAAATAGCCTATAAGAATTTATTGGGATAAATAAACTATCAACTCCATCAATCCGTTCAATCAAATAAGGCCTTAATCTAAAATTAGCGAGATGTTTAGTCAAACTTTACACTTTTAAATTGATACTGAATTAATTATTAACTTAAAATTTATTATTTCTTATGTACTATATGTATTAAAATTTATCTTAAATCATCACTTTCAATAATTTCTTCATTGATTTTAACTTAGATTTATTTCTAATAAATTTATTTATTATGGATTGATAGTTAAAAAATGAAAATGAATCATGGATGTAGAATAGTAGTTCTAAATATATATTAGGGTAAATGAGATAAAAAATAATTTAAAAATAAAAATAGAACGAGTGGAGCATAAAAAGGACGTCCACCAAAATTTCCCTGATGGGTTTAACAAAACGCATAGCAAAAGGAGCTAACACAGGCCTGATTCTTTTGGGCCAATAAGGACACTTAACAAAGTAAAAGCCACAATTTAAACTCGGTTCTGTAACTCTCCTCTGAGGGTGGCCGACAAGCCCAAGCAACATTCTTATGTTCCATAATGAAAAAGAAAACGAGAAATTTAGGGAGAATATCTTCTTGGTGTTTTCTTAATTTCAATGGAGTTATCGGATATATGAATGGATTTGGGGTTTCGTTTCTTATTTTAATCGATGATGTGATTCGAGTTAGGATAATGAGGTATGTTACGTGATAGAGATTTAACGTCTTTGAGGTTTCTCTCAGTTTTTATAAGAATTAATCTGGGTGTGATGTTTTCATATGTGCATGGACTCAGAAATCCTCATGTTTTGACAAAAAAGTCCCACCTTTTTTTTTCTTGTACTTATTAAACTTGATTTATTAAAAATTTTGAGAGATAAAGAATTTAATTAAACCAGATAGAATATAAAAATGTATATGTGGGAACATGGTACACAACAATATTAGTCAGCATGTATGGAAATTTCCAAATATATATGCGCGACTTGCCATATAGGAAAAATCAAATCTTTGTATTTATCGCATATACCCGGTAACACCTCCTCCGGCCTCCGGCCTCCGGCCTCCGCCACGCTTGTGTTTATAAACTCGAGTAGACAGAGAACAAAAAAGGTTAGAATTTATCAATCTGATCAGAAGTTAGGATTTTCGGGATGTCTCAGGATCGTGAACCCTGTTGCAGCCTTGAAACTCGCGATTTTTATTGTGTTTTCCATTGAAAAGCCACCTTCCGATGTTCTCTTTCGGGTTATCAGAAACACGACACTGATTATCCTGATCGCCTCCTTCTCACTCGTTCTCTACTCAGCTGTCACGAGTTCAACTCCATGGTTTCGGTTCCCGAACGACGCCGCCGGGCGAATTACACGCGGCGAAATACTACCGCCGATTATGTTTCTGTGGATAATATCGGCGAAACGAACATATCGCCCATACAATTCGGGGTCGCCGGTTCGGTGACCACGTGGAATGAACGTAGGCACTGCAGCGAGCTGTGGTGGGAACCCAACGTCACCCGCGGGTACGTCTGGCTCGACGGCAAACCTGACGCCGCTGCGCGTCCTGGCGAAGCTCGCCGCCATACCGGGTTTCCGGAGGACTGGTCGCGGTTCCAGAGTACTCATCCTCGCAAGCCGCCGTGAGGATCACCCGAATCGTTTCGGGAAGTTTCCGGGTCGGGTTGCCGAACGTAGTGGTTCGTGATGATGGGGAGACGACGGTGTTTCTTCACTGATAACTTAGTTTCGGTGTTAGCGAAGTACGACCACCGTCAGATGTACTACATCGGGGCCAACTCGGAAAGCGTCGAACAGGATGTAATCCACGCGTACGGCATGGCGTTTGGCGGCGGCGGATTCGCTGTTAGTTATGGGCTGGCGGAGAAACTGGCGGCGATATTGGACGGTTGCCTGGACCGGTACTTCAGATTCTACGGCTCAGATCAGAGGATCTGGGCGTGCGTAAAGTGAATCCCGGTGTTTCCCTCACGACTGAACATTAGGTTTCCACAGGTACACCTATTTGTCACTCTTTCAAATCTATTTACACGTGGCGGCTTATTAGGGCGGAGAGGTTCAACATTTCCCAATTCCGCCACCCTTGCCGGTGTCTTTCTTGTTGAATGCCCTTTTGCCACGTGGCCATGCATCTTGTTCTTGTGTTTGTCACCGGCTTTCTTTGTTTCTTACTGCGTCTTTTACAGTTTACATCCTTATTAGTATCGTTTAAGTTCAAACTAGCAATAAGATTATGGCACGGTTTGAGACCGGACCTGGTCAGTTGAGTTTGGTGGGCATGTTCACTGTTCGGTTCACCTAAACATAAACTGATGAAAAGTAAAACACCACCATCCCCCCCATCTTGGACCTCATATACAAAAAGTGACCCTCTCCTATTTCCTAAAAAAAACAAAGGAAAACCAAAACTTCCTGTCCTAAAATCCACGGCAAGATGGTAGGGAAACAAAACTAAAAGAGCCGTCCCCATGATGTTATGAACAGTATTGGGAGGGTAGGAGACGTACGGTAATGAATTGAAAATCCATGTGTCAGGTTTTGCAGCACAGCCCAACACCGCCTGCATGTTTCTTTCTTGCTACCGTGTCATGCAACCTCTCATTAATGTACGTACGTACGTAGGTAGGTTAAGACGAACTGAGGATGTCATCATTCCTAATACCCTCTAAGATTTCTTAAACCTAATTACTGGGAGGAGGACGCAGGCGCCACATATAAACAATACACGTTTTGATTAACATCCTACATTTCATCCACCATTATTGTGGTGATCATTCAGTCAATTTTTAAGATAAGTCTCCCCCTCATACTTTTAAAAGGTACGTTTTAGGCTTTAAGGCACAACCATTTTAGAGCTACAACACCTGTCTCTTCAAAACATGTGTCTTGTATATATTTTACTTTTCTTTCTAAAATACTTTTCTTCTTAAGAATTTTTAATTATATATATAAAGTCTTTATTTTTAAAATTGAATGTTTTTTTTTAATGTTAGGAATTTTAATATTTTTATTAATTTAATTGAGATTTTAAATCATATTTTATAAAATTAATATACATGAAACCAGAGTTTCACCAAATTAAGCCGAGAGTTTTAACCCAACCCCCACCACACGGAATGGAATTGACTTGGTTCTGTTTGTTTGACACAAAACTGTATAGAAGCAATCCTAGGTTTCTGGTGAAGCTTGTAGAATTATTAAGGTGAGTGGGATGAGAATACTAAATACTAAATGGATTCGTCTTTGCGGCTATTCTCGTACATGAATGGGATTTTATGCTCAAGAATGGTCATTTTATCATACTTTGTCCTTCTGAATAATAAAGAAAAAGGACCTACCTTTTTCAAAAGAGTAATGTCATTGGAAAGCTGGTTGGCACCATCATGGCCTAGCTTGATTGTATTATTTTTATCTTAAGAAATTGATTGCATCAGTGTCAACTTTTTCAGATGATGGAATCTCTTTAGGGAGTGTTGAAAAAGCTAATTCGAGAATCACATGATTACAATGTTGCATTGAACACAATAAGCATTCCAACTTTAATTTTTTTAAGATTCTATTTTGGATTTTTTTTTTTAACTGATAGGAGATCATAAAGAAGTGTAAATTGTGCAATACTAGGGAATTAGTACGGGGAAACCACTTTGTTAGTGGAAGATACTGTGCTAGTTTTTAGGATTATTTAGTTAGTGGGATTATGATTTTTTTCTTTGATATTTATTCACTTTGCATTATTTGATCTATTCCTAATAAATTTGTCAAAGGGAACTATTTGCATTTAAACTTTGAATATTATGTGGGAGGACGAGAGTTTAATAAAATAAATTTCATCTTTAGTGAAGTAGGTACATTAAAGTTTTATCAAGGTTGAAATAGCTAATGTTTCACTCCAATAAAAACATCTTCAGCTGAGTTTCAAATGACATTTTCCTCACTCAATTAATGGTTATTTCTGCTCTTTTTATCAGACTGATATAAGAGGGGACCCATATGGTCTCCTAGCAGCACACCCGGTGGCGCCACTGGTCTCCCTCCACCACATTGATGCAGTCAGTCCCATATTCCCAAGACAGACCCATCTAGGTTCACTGAAGTCTCTCTTCCAAGCATACCGGGTCGACCCGGCCCGAATCCTACAGCAGAGTTTCTGCTATGACCGCAGGCGAAACTGGTCCATCTCGGTCTCATGGGGCTACACCGCCCAGCTGTACTCGTGGGTTGTGCCGGCCCACATGTTAGAGACGCCGTTGCAGACGTTTAAGACGTGGCGGAGTCAGAGCCAGGGGCCTTTCACCTTCAATACCCGACCGGTTACGTCCGACCCGTGTGAGCAGCCGGTTATATATTTCCTGGATGAGGTTCGGGAGGGTGCGAAGGGTGGCGAGACCATGAGCAGCTACCGGAGGAGGGCCCAGGCCCAGTCAGGAAAGGCATGTGAGCGTCCAGATTACGCTCCTATAATGGCGGTGCAGAGGATCAAAGTCTCCGCGTTGAAGATGAGCCCTCATGACTGGAAAAAGGTCCTCCTCTCTCTCCCTCTCTCCTTATCCCAAAATGATTATTTAAAAAAAAAAATCACCAAATAATATTTGTTTCAAAATAAAGTTTTAAAATCGAGGTTTGTGAGATGTGACTACAAGTGAAAATAAGTGAAAGAAAAAAAAACGATTTTAACTATTTTGTAAAATTTAGACGTGGCAAAAACACACGTCATTATTTTAAAACATAAATTATTTTGGATTTTATAAACACTTTGTTGAGAGTTGAGAGACATCAATCATCTCTATCTCTCTACGTATAAAGGGCATGTCTTTGTTGATGATTGTGACCGTTGGATTGACCCTTCCATCAGGGCATTAATCACGCACATACCCATGCTCTTATGGGGCCCCGAATTCGCCATGTTGGCCCACACAAAGATGGAAATTTAGCCCATGGGCCTAGGCTCCTAACGGATCTAACTTGGTTTTGAATTTTGAATGAATGAAGCAGGGGCCACGCAGGCAGTGCTGTGAGATGGTGAAGTTGAAGGATTCCACACTGCAAGTAAAGATCAGAAGCTGCATTCCCTGAGAGTTTTCATGGTGTTCAAAATTCCAACAACCTTAAAATCCTTCCCCCCCCTACATCCATCATTTTCTTTTCACTTCTTTCCTTAACACTTACAGTGTTTTGACGGTAGAGTTGACTCGTGGGCAGCGGGAGTCATTGGCATACCACACGCTACAGCTCTCCTCGACTTGTAGTTGTATGCTGCGCTTAACTGATGATTGTAAAATTACATAAAGACAGTGATAATGAACAAACATTTATAATTATATACTGAGAGAAAAAACAAAGGTCTTTATTGACTTTGCAGGGCATGTCATTTTCAAATCTAGAACAAATTTCAAATAACTTGCAAATGTGTCACACTCCATCTTGATAGTTACCCACAACCATAACATTTAGGTAAGTCTGCTTCAATGGTTCTTCTCTTCAAGCTGATAGGAATCAATGAGACTTGTGAGTGAGTATATAAACTATATATATTGTTTGATTTAGAAAAAGAATATAATAAGGAATCAAAGAAGTAAGGGTGGGTGAGCAGAAGAAAATGAGGGTAGTTTTACTTAATTACATAATGTACAGCAGCTTTAGGTATTCAATCTCAAACTCTGAATGAAAACTGCAACTGGTACAAGGCAGCAATCCGGTTTCCTCTGTTATAAGAGAAATGTAAATACTAATTGCACAGCAATGTTTCTCGTGTTGCATTCCCTGTTGTTGGATTCACCCTGTTCAAGAGTTATCGTACATTAGAGAGTTGAGATATAAAAACAAAAATTTGTAATGAGAATTATCGTACCCATCAGCAGCTTTACAGAGGTATTCACGTTGATCCTCTCTCAGAGGCACATCAGTGAAGTCTAACAACATACATAAGAAATCAGTTAAAGGGTAGCTAATGACATTCCAACAGGATGTTTCACAGGTTGTGTTAATACTGAGAAACATTGAAAGCAATAAATAACCAGACGTCCAATGGAAGTGAAATCATTTCATTTTGTCTCTCACTGCATTTCAAGATTCAAATCTAATAGTTGGAATGATTTTGTGATAAAAAAAAATAAAAAAAACAAATTGAAAATGATCTAGAGAAACCAAGAAGCTGCCGAGATCCTAGAAACACAGGATTGAGACAGCAGAATTGGAAGTATAATAGACACATTTTTCTCTTATTGAACCAGTGTCTTGGCAAACAAACCGAACCACAAGCATCTTACTGAATTAACATTTACTGCTACATTTGCTTCAAATGCAAGCTGAGAAAGAAAATATTGAAAAGAATGGTTGCTTTGCCAAAACCTATGTGTACTCGACTAAAATTAGACCAGATGAGAGCAGCATAAGTATCTATGTGGCTTGCTCTACACTACAACCATTGGTCCTATAAATTCCTTATGGCATCAGGCAGCAAAAAGAATTACCAGATCCAGAGTTCATAGACACAGCATAATGGTTGGATTGGAAGGTATTGAATGATGCGCCCGGATGGCCGGGGTTAGGCAAAGGAAAACAGTTAAGTAGGAGTAGGAGGATTGCATGAAATAAATGGCAGAAAAGATTTTTAGTATGGATACTGAGACTGCAGATGTTATTTTTTGAGTCACTCCATATCAAAATTGAGCAGAAAAAACAAGGATTGGTGATAGGTTTTTTATTTTCCACTTCTGTAGATTTTTTTCCTCACTTTTCTCTTGTCCTCAACATAAACACATTTGTCAAGCAATTTTATTCTTCAAGCTCCTGACCACCACTGCCAGTAACACACAATTATGCAATTCTAAAAGGATGTTAAAAAAAATGTTAATTGTAATTCCTAAAGCTTATCCCTTTCTTTAATGTTACTAATATTGTATGTATGTTGATGTACTGTTGTTTTCATCTTCTTTCTTTTTCCCCTCTCCTCCTCTCTTCCTTTAGCATGCCTCATGTAGGAAGAGAGGCCATTTGATCTGTTTAAATTCTTTTGTATTAATTTTCTAACTTCTACACCAGAATGAGCACTGATTTCCTTGAAGAAGGCTTGTTCTTCCCTTAAATTTGCTAGCACTTTCTTAACGCTCCCACTCTTCCCAAGAACCAAACAGACCTTGATTAATGCTACTTTACATATTTTTTAAGAATATTTTGATGCCCAAATATGAACGTTTTCATTCCTAATGTACTGGTGTAGAGATTCGTGTATTTTTATTGGATTAGAGCAGTTAGGTTAGAGCAGGCTATGGATACATATTTAACATTTCAAAAGATTTACTCCTGGTGCATGTAGTCCAAAAACAACATAAAAAGAACCACCAAATGCTATGTTGTTCAAGTAATGAATGATGGGATAAACTCTTTTACTACTCTATCATCATAACTATTCAAGCATACAATTTCTATCATTAAAAGACATGATTAAATTGAATTTCAAGATACCTGCGCCTGTTAGTAATTGATCCACGAAAAAGAAGTGTTTCCTTGTAGCGAGCGCACCTTTCCAGATTAGCATGGTCAAATTTGCTCGCAGGAAGGGGCAGCATGTAAGAACATCATGGAAACCTATGATAAAAACTGCAGTATTGGGACTCTTCAACGTCAACCCCATGCAACCATGTTGACACTGTATGGCAAGGATGATGTGTAGGGGTCCTTTTCAGGTACACTTATTTTTTTTCAGATACTCAACTCTTTCTTGATGACCCAATTGTTAAAGGGTGTGAAATGACAATTTCTGTCTTACGTCTAGGTAGTTGAGATCAACATTGAGTTGGTGGTTGGATCAATTTGATTCACACCCTGCATCTCCTGGATTCTAGTTCTTCCTGAGTTGTGACTTGTGAGAGAAGATCTTTCTGCAAATTCACCTTGATGATATTGTCTCTGCCTAGTTCTCTGTTTGGCTTTTTCTCCAATGTATAGAGGCCAGGTTGGTTCCTTTCCCACAGGGCTTTTAGCTTCTTTGAGTTTTTCATGAGAGGGAACTTTCTATAATTGCTGTTAGGGAGGAGGTCCTTAACTAAACATCCAGGCTGGTTAGGAGGGAGGGGTCTGCCATACCATTTTGTGAATATCTTGAACACTTTGGCAATCTCTTGTTGATGGGTGGAGGTCATGGGCTGCAATCAAGTGTATCTATTGTCTCCCTAAAGATTACATTACAACTTGAGGCAGACCTTTCTATAAAGAACAGAGTAAAGGGGCATATTGCATCAATTTTTACCCCCAAATTTATCTGACCTATTGTGTAAGAGGATTCACCATTAAATCCTGTAAGAAAGGCCTACGTTTGGGCTAGGTCACGTTGAATGTGCTTCATCTTCTTGTAGCATTCATGGAAGAGTCTATTGGAAGAACTTCTAGTATCAAAGAGTATCCTTTTGATGTGATATGGTCCATCAGGTGTCATCAGAACTTGAGATTTGAGAATCCTAGGTTGCAATTTCCCTTCAACAATAATAAAATTTTTCTTTGTCTTTACCCATGGATAGGCTTTAGGATGAATCCATGAATCATTGTGCAATCTTTTTCAATAGGCAATGAATCATTGTGTACTTTGTGAGTTTTCTATTTTCTCTCTTATTTTCTTCTTCCTATTATTATTTTTTGTTGTGGTTTTTCACAACAATCTATTAGAGCAAAGTTACACTTGGAAGAATGACAAAGTTTGAGGTTTAGAAGTTTGACTGAAGCAACAAGTCTAATTTATGACACATTTAAGATGCATATGGATTGTTAGTTCAACATACTGTCCAAAGCACTAAAGGTCGAGAAGTCAACCAGCAAATAATCTCGATAAAGAAAATACGCACTCTAGAAGAAAGCATATATAGTGCTTGTTATTTTATTGCGCTTAGGTAATAAGGCACTTTGTGAAGTTATATAAGTGTGGATACAACTACCAAGTTATAGTTGAAGTCATAAATTTTGTATATGATGAAGTCACTTACAATCTCAACCAAAGAAGGTATGTCCATTAATAACCACCTTGATGAGTTTAATAGAACCATCATCAGTTTGAGGAATTGATGTTGATGTAAATATTGATGATGAACACCAAGCCATAATTTTGATGTGTTCCCTATCGAATTCTTATGAGCAATTTATGAATACCATGATGTATGGTAGAGATACTCTCTCCATAGAGGGATGTGAGAACAATCGTAAACTCAAAAGACCAAATGGTAATCGATCTCGGGGAAATTGATCACTGCAGTGAAATGGACTAATGCCTCTTTGAAATGGATTAACACCTCTTGACTACCCGATATAAGCAATAGGTCTCGGGGGCTAGTGAAAGGTAAAGGTGACAACAGAAGCATACAAACGACTAATATTCGTAAGATTTCCTGAGATGACTTCAAGATTCGAGGGCTAAGCGCACCAAAATCAATAGGCAACAAAAGACGGGCGACAACACAATACCCAATACGCTACGCAACAACGGACGAGCGATGACGCCAATACCCGAGATGCTAGGCAACAACGAACATCTAAACCCGCAAAAAGACAAAATTACGCTAACTGCCTTCAAATTCGAACGACAAGTGTCATAACATTCTTGGTGTAAATAATTCGAATATCCTCCACTACTAGGCGCATGAACTTGTGATGTAGAAGCTTCTACTACAAACATAGGGAATTCAGCCTTGATTATGGAAAATCCAAATTCGAGAGGTTGTGAAACCTTGGGATCATCAAAATGGCTTTCTTGAACTTCAATTGGGACTTGAATGGAGTTAAGGGCATGATCAGGACTTCAAATGGTAAGGGCATGGTCAATATTTTGATTTTTATGTATTTTATAAGTACTAGTTTGAGTTGGAGTCTTATTAGTTAGTAGAATAGTTATTTTTAGTTTCCTAGTTAAAGTAGGAGTTGTTTTTATTTAATTTCGAACAAGTTACTTTAGAATTAGGAGTCTTATTTCAATTGGGATTAGGAGACTTTAATTATTAGAGTCATATTTCAATTAGAATTAGAAAAATAAGGAGCTATATAAACCCCCTCCAATGTACTCTTTAATCAATTAAATTTAATAATATTTTCGTAGATTTTTCCTTTTAAAGAGCTTTCTACTCTCTTTATCACTGACGTGATCTCTGTTTCACAGCTGCGCTCTAACCCTCATGATTCGCCACAAGATAATTTGCCTTTCAACTTGCGGGATTCCTTTGAGTGACGAGTTTGTAAATTTCTTCATCTCTCGTGGATCTTACTGGAGTGGCGAAGTAAGTACTCATCCTTCTCTATAACCTCTACTCGCTCATCATCTTCTTTGACTTTCCAAATCCACTTTCAACCACAACCCAAAAACTTTCCAAATCGTGTTCCATTTCTAAAATCTTTCCAAATACTTCTTTCACCCTAGAAACTATAAATATTATCATCCATAACCTGTAGAACTCCCAAAATCATGACAAATTCTAACCTTTACTCTGAAAACCTTAAACCAAAATCCACTTCAAAACAAGGCCAGACATCAAATCAAATCCAAACCTTTCCAAACCTAAAATCCTTCATTCTAAACCTTAATTCAATCATATATAAACCCTAAATTAGCCCTATAACCTTTGAGACCAAACCTATCCCTTACCCATCAAAGTTATATCTATACCCCTAAACTACCACAAACCCATACCCTAACTTACTTGAGCCTTTAGATCATCCACCACGGTCCCATCCCCACATCAACGTGTAATAGGGGTATGAAGCGTGTCACTAGTAACCTTGTATAAATAGAGTCTTAACAATGGCAGGGAGATCTTTTAGGCAATTTCCAAAAGAACCACGTTAAACAAGACTATTTCAATGAGCCTTACGTGCTTAGGAAATAATGCATAGTTCAATTCAGTACAGTTGTTCCTAGAACTAAACGTAATTTGGTTTACAACCATTTGGATCTTTGTGCTCCTTTCCGCCACTGGTATATAGTAATAAGATATATGTTAACTTTCATTTACGATTACTCCATAAAGGTTCGGGGTGTACATTAAAAATATAAAGAATGATGTCTATGGGACATTTAAGCAATGGAAACCTATGACTAAGGCACACAGGAGATCAAATCAAGCTGAGAAGTAGCAATGACATGGAATTTTGTGGGGAAGAGTTCAACAGTTCCACACCAATGGAGAAGACAAGACAACATGTTTAGGCATGCTCCATGGCAAACAATGTTGTTGAATGGAAGAATAGAATTCTTTTACAAAGAACATGATGCATGCTTTTAAAATGCAAGGTCATTGGCGAATTTTTGGTTAAAGTGGTAAAGTCAACTTGCCATCTAATGAATAGATTTCCTTTAATTTCATTAATTGTAGAATCATTATGCAAACTCATCAATGTTTTCAGTTCATTTCACATGTTATTTTTGCGCATTTTATATTCCATATTTAAAACTCATAAAATTTCCTCTAAACTTGGTTTCTCAGAGGATTATCGATGAAAAGCAGTCATTTGGCAAGAAATATTTCCAAAAAGAGTCAACCGGAGTCTCACAACGCTTCACTGAAGATAAATTTTTCTCGTACCATCCGGAACATCAAATTGTTCAAATTTCTCATGGTTGCATTCTACATTCAAAGAAATTTCCAAAGACACTTCACACGGCCAAGTCCGAGTTAAAACGAAGAAGTTATGGCCTGACAAAAATTGAGCAGTTAAAATAAGTTGTTTTCCAGGAAACTTGGTCGCGACCAAGCAAGATGTCACGACCAAAAAACTTGGTCGCAACCAAAAAAACTGTGTCGCGACCAGAAGACATGGTCACAACCAAGAAATTGTGTCGCGGCTAAAAAACTTGGTCGCGACCAGGAAATTGTGTCGCGACTAGAAAACTTGGTCATGCAAAAAAAAACCTTCAAAGAACTAGGAAATCTCGTCTCGACTAGAAAACTGTCGCCACCAAAACATCGGAGAAAATCCAAAAAAAGGCCAAAACTGATATTTTAGCCTATTTTCAAGCCCATTTCACCCTAGACCATATATATAATTGCTTTTTAGGCAAAAGAGGGCACGATGATCGAGAACCTCTCACGTGGGTTTCTCTCAAACCGCCCATTTCTTCGCTTTT
>JAEQBH010006338.1:0-124751 GCA_016808115.1 Tetrastigma voinierianum | reverse complement strand
CTTGAATGACAAACATGGCGGGATTCTGGCCCGAATGTGCGTGAATGTTGACTCTATAACTATATGTAAAATCACAAGCGAAAAAGTGAAACATGATATAAAAGTGTAATTGTATAAGCATCTTTTACGTACAGAGACATTATAAGGCATTATTTTGATAATCATGATATATATATTGAATGAAATGGAATAGAAGCTGTATAGAACCACTAAGCGCAGAAAATGCTTGGTGTATTGACTATCAATGCGCGAGTGCTAGAGTGATAGGCAGTGAAGCAAGACCAATTGAGGCTCGAGTCATAGAGAAAGAATTGCGGAGTATGCTCGGAGTCATATGCGTTCACTCCATTCTTTCGAACATTGATATTTTGTAAAACAATTTGAACTACGAACTTTTATTTTGTAAATGTATTTTGTTAAATGTAAATGTTAAGGTCTTTGAAATTATGTAAGGAGTATATGGGCTTGCCCAAAATGAAATGCTTCATGACAAAATGTTTTGATTGAAGAGTAATACAAGATGGTAGGCTCAGGCTTGGATCCATGCTTAGAGTCGGTCGAAGATTCGGTCGTGGCATTTGAAAACTAAAATTTAATAAGCGATAACTAAGGGATTTGATTAATGGCTTGACGGAAGTCTTCGGCGGAGAAACTCGGTTCGGACTGCCATGATCAGGTGGTCGGGCTCGGGAGTCGCTACACTAATATGGTTATCCATACCACTCTTTCCATATGCGTTAGGATGACTGGCTAGGGGACTCGGGGTCCTAGACGGGTTCTAGGACTCTACCGTTTAGTCGGTTCCTGTGTGGTTTTAATATAGTGGGCCATCTTGGGCCGCTTCATGAGGCGGGTCAAGCGATAGGCCTGTGTGGGCGGCCCGGGCATTGGTAGTGGAGTATGGGCCTAAGATACGGCACTCCTAAGTTTGGAACAAACGAGAGAAATTTTGCAAGAAATTGGTACTATTCTTTCCAACACCACCTTCATCAACTCATAGGCTTCAACAACACCAACTTTATCGAAAGCTCTGGTAAAATACCACGATAGAAGTCTCTGAAAAATTATTAGGTACCAGAAAATCAAAATGAATTAATCCTCTTTTGTCTCTTTACATAATATAAACCTAAAGGCTTGAAGAAGCAATTCAAGATAGAAAAGGGAAAAATTCTATGAATGAGGAAATAAAAGCAATAAGGAAGCTAGTAATAATACATGTAAACTAAAATCATTTCCAAAATGGAAAAAGGCAATTGGAGTAAGATGGGTGAACAAGGAAAAAAAGAATACTGACAGGAAAGTAAGGTGATACAAAGCAAGATTGGTGGTTGAATATTACATGCAATAACAAATTGGTTTCTAATCAACAATTAATCCAGACTTTCATGATGGAAGCAAATGCATTGTCACTAGACATCACTTTATTAGAGATTGTGTTTTGAAGAATGAAATGCAATTAAATTTTGCAAAATCACCATATCAATTTGCTGATATTTTTTACCAAGCCTCTAAAATTTGAAGATTAAAGGGACATGTTGGAAAGTAAACTAGATTTGGAAACTATTTGAATTATATTAATTTCTAAGATCATGCATGTTGAAGAATATTTTATTTTAGTTGTCATATTTAGTTTCCAATTTGAGTATTTGAGAACATCTAGGTGTTATAGTTTATGGAAAGTTTATTTTGGTAGAAGATTTGATTTTTTTTAGTTTGAGTTATTATAAATAGGATATCATGTAATAGTTGAAACTATATAGAGAAGAATGGAGTGATAGTATCCAATAAAAATTTATTTTATTCTCCCAGCTTCATATTCTTTGAGATTGAGTATTTTCTTTCTATTTACCCATTACTCCAATTAAACTATTATCCGCGATTCCACATCTTCGAATATAATATTCTTTGAATAATTTAAGTTCTTGAGAAGTTTTTGTTGGATATGTGAGAAATGTTGATAACATTTTTATTGAAGTAATGAAGTTGACAGAAAAAGCTACACACAATTACAAGGAAGATACATTTGGAGAATTAAGTGTTTAATTATCTTCTACCACTCACTTAATCATTCAATAATTACATAGTCTTATATCTATATTTATTTAAATAAATTGAATAGAAACTTTCTAAAACTTAAAAACATAAATTATTCTTCTAAAACTCAAAAATAGAAACTAAATATAAACACTTCAAATAAAAATTTATCTCATATGCTTTTAGAAACTAAATTTACTCATTGCTCATAATTTCTAAGTCAAGTTTAGTTTCTGATAAAATCCTCAAACTTGATTTTTGACACCAAGGAATATCCTTAAGCTTCAGAAATCTTTAAACTTAATAAGCTTGGTAAAAATATTTGCAATTTAATCTTGAGCTTTTGTAAAATTTAATTGCATTTCCTTCTTCAAAATGCACTTTCTAATAAAATGATATCTTGTACGTATCAACGTGCTTGCTTTCATCATGCAAAACTAGATTTTTGATAATTCAATTGCTAATTTATTGTCACATAAATCTCGTTCGTTATATTTTATGGTAAATTAATCTCCTTAAAACAAAATTTTGAGCCGCATTATATGAAAACACATAATATTGTCAAAACAAATTCCATTTTGTAGGTTCAGAGAATCATGATACATTACTTCTTTGAAGCCAAAATAAAAGCTATATCATCCATAAAAAAACATGAAGTCGGTGGTACTCTTTTGATTATCCAAATCTTCGTTCATTTACTGTCATTATATCAAGTAAGTTAAAAATTGTTGGAAAACTAAATATATTTTATTACTTGTCATAGTCTCATTAACAATTAAATAAGCATGATGATTTCTTATTAAAAGACTTTGATTTTTCATATGAATACCATAACACTTTTCTAAATATTGTCCCAAATTTAGTCAACTTTTTTTTAGTTCAAGGACAAAATAGATATTTGAGATAAATTGATGCTAGCCCTTGTTCAACTGGATTAGGATTTTAAGTTTTCTTTTTATTATAATTTTAGATGCATCTCCATAAGTAGTTATTGAAGGGACTCACAAATTTACAAATAGATGGCATATGATTAGTAAGACGAGTATCATCTTAGGAGAAGATTAGGTTTGTGGATAATGGGGTAATTTTAACAATTGTATTAAGCATGTGTGTTTTGTAAGGAGTCATGGTCATATTTGTTTTAAGTAAGGTGAAGTCCTTGGGAAGCATTACTAACCTCAATGCCTAACAAATAATTGAGGTTCTCTAAGTCTTTTAATAAGAACTCATTATTGAGCTGATTACTGAGATGAGAAATGAAGGAGAGGTCATTGCCAATAATGACTATATAATTAGCATTAACAAGTTAAAGGATAAGATGGTGGTAATAAATGACAAAAGGGTGGTAGTCTGGCAACATGTGAAGTCAAAAGGAAAAAAAAAACTTAAGGAAAGTTCAGCAAACCATGCATTAGGAGCTCATCTATAGACTTGTGAAGAAGGCAAACATGGTATGGACAAGTAGAACTCACAAAAGCAAGGGTTTTTCCATGAAAACTCTCTTATGAAGATTATTATATCACCATTAAGGAGGTTGTTCTTGACATCAAGTATCTGAGAGGGCAATTAAAATACGCAATAAGGGAAAAGAACAAGACAAATGGTTATGAAATTGAAAATGTGGCTAAAGGTTTTGCATAAGTCAAGTCTAAGAATATTGCCTTTGAAGTGGTTGATGTTGAAATCTTCTTTGAATTTTGGTGTGTAAATTAACCCTTTTGATACTAATGACATTAACATTAATTGGAAGGTTATGATAACATCCTAATGCAATTAGCATGAAAAGTGGGGAGCTTGAAGGAAATTTGAGAGTTTCAGCTCATCTGTTGACGCAGCATGTAGCGCGATTGATCAACACACGATTGATCAACAAGAATAAAACATCTCAATCTGGAGACCAAATTCTCAATTTAGAGAACAAAGTAAAGAAAAAGCTTTGAATTTATTGATAAATTGATAAAAGTGATAAAAGTCCCTAAAACAAACTCTAAAACATCTATTTATACCTTAGACACATAATATGGGTATAATAGGAACTAGAAATATTATTTCAAAATGATAATAGGAAAGAAATATCTTTGCAAGCAATGCTTGAGAAATAAAAATAATATCCAAAAAAATAAAGATAATATATCAAAACAACCAAAATAAGAATTTTAGTTGATTTGATCTAATGCCCTGCGTACACCTCTATTTGCGAAGAACTCATCCTTGAGTTACTTCTGGAGATCCAAGACTCATATATGGGTAGAAGAAGGTAAGATCAGCAACATTGAAGATCTTTGAAATGCACATCCAACTTGGTAAGTCAACCACATACGCATTATTGTTGATCTTATTAACAATCTGGTATGATCCATACTTTCTTTGTTGAAGCTTGCTATGGTCATCTCTTGTCTTGAATGTTATCTTCCACTCGTCACCTAGACGGATTATGATTTGATGGTAGCCACCCCTCAAGTCAATCTTGCTCAACACAACTGTTCCACTTAACTGATCAAGCATATCATCCAACCTTGGAATAAGAAATTTATATCTAACCATAATTTTGTTGATCACCCTATTGTCAACACACATCCGTCAACTTCCATTTTTCTTAGGCATCAACAAAGTTGGTATCTCACATGTGCTCATGCTAGCCTGAAATGCCCTTTGCTTAGCAATTCTTCTACCTTTTCCCTTAAGATTTTGTTCTCATTGGAACTCATCCTATAATGAGGCACATTAGGAAGAGAAGCTCTTGGAATCAAATCTATATGGTGTTGTATGTTACGCATAGGAGGTAACACTATCGATAGATCCTCAGGAATCACATCATCAAACTCCTCTAACAAGTCTGCACCTCCACCAAAATTTGAGCCCCAACTAAATCTCCACTTTCTACTTCTCCCTTCACACCCATCAAATGCACTTCTAGGCCTCCTTACACTCGCTCATAAGTGAGGTTGGGTCATAAACAATAGTTAGAAAGTTCCTTCCCTTCGCTTGTAAAGCCTTGGGTTGTTTCTCATTTTCTGGTAACTGATTCCCCTTTGTCAATTTTAAAAATTCAGTAGTATAATCTTTCACCCTCCTATTACCATGTGTACATCTTTGATAAGCATAAAAAATATATTGTTCATAGTTCGGAGGCAAAATCTACCTCGCAATAATTACTTCATCATTCGTCATGTTTGAACCGAACCACGCCCCTCTCTCATCCTCATCTCCCTCAATCTATCCCACCATACTGTTGTTCTCCCTTTTAACTTATAAGCAACAAATTTAACCTTTCTATCCTCGGGAAACTCGGTATATTCAAAGAATCTGTCTACCTAAGTCAACCAATCAAAAAACCCCTAAATATCAAGATCACCATTGAAGTTAGGGATATCTACCTTTAGTTTGTATTCGTTGTTGCCTATGTAGTTGGGTTGCCACTGCCTTCCTTCTCTTTGTCTACCACGTGGATTCGCAAATTCACCAAAGTTGGCATCCTCATCTAAAGTGTCATCAAATCCTATGGTTGGCCTTCTTTGATTTCATATTTTTGGAATTAAAGTAGATGCAGTGGGGGCCCCGATTCCTCACTTGTGTTATCATTATCGTTCGCCTTGTCGGTGATCCTTAATAACGCTTGCAATTAGAAGTTTGTATTGTTTCCAAATCTTTGAGGTTAAATTTGGATTGATTGTTGTTGCTTGTTAATTGATCTCCATGACACACGTCCTGGTCGTCGATCTTAGGATTAGTTTGCCATCATAGCACCATATTATCCATCGATTGGGAGAAACCCCCTCTGATACCACCTAACGCACCGTGTAGCGCGATTGATCAACACATGATTGATCAACAAGAATTATACATCTTAATCCAAAGAACAAAGTAAAGAAAAAGCTTTGAATTTATTGATAAATTGAAAAAAAGTGATAAAAGTCCTAAAATACTCTAAAACATCTATTTATGCCTTAGACATAATATGGGTATAATAGGAACTAAAATAATATTCCCAAAACAATAATAGGAAAGACAATAATACTCTAAAACAATAATAGGAAATAAAAATAATTTCCTAAAAAATAAAGATAATATATCAAAACAACCAAAATAAGATTTTTAGTTGATTTGGTCTAACGCCTTGTGTCATATGTGGTGATGAGTGCATCAAGAAGAGAAGTGGTGGAGAGACAAGCAAAATCTTTATGCTTTGAGACAAGATAGGTGTATCTGTGGTTGAAAGACAAATCAATGACTCACCAGGGGCATCAGATATGTGGCTTTGAGAATAAAGCAAAAAGGGGTGGTGTATAAGAAAGGTGGGCTAAATGATATATGGAATAATTAAGATGTTCACTAACTAAATATGAAGAATTCATATAAAAAAGAGTGAAGTAATCTATTAATAAAGTAATTAGAAAATAAGAATGCATCTATTTAAAATTTTAGGGGACTATAGCATGAAAAAAAGAGCCACGCATGTCTCAACAATATTTGATGTTTCCTTTAATTAGCTAATCATTTAATGTAGATTTATGAAGACAAAATCTTGTCTATCCCACAATGATCACGAGTGATTTGTGAGAGATTTGAAGTAAACTTGCTTCTTCAATTACATTAGACGGTTTTGATTTTCAATCAAATATTTTAATATTACTTGACAGATAACATATGTAGAAGATCACATTTATACTTTATATAATCATTTATATCAAGTCAAATCATCAATGAAAATTACATCATATTGAAACTTTGTGTAAAAATAAAAGGTATCAAACTCCATAAATCTGTGATCCTTTTTATTTATTGAAGCAAGTTTACATCAATTCCAAGTTGACAACTAGTTCAAGGTTTTCTTAGTTTTCCAATTAGAAATATTTATAACTTTCTTAATTTCTTCATTTAATGATATAATTGGATGCCCTAAACAAGCCTGCAAAGCTTTAAAAAGTCTTTACAAACAAACCAAGGCTTTTCCACTTAAGCCCAAGGCTCATGGCATATACAAAGAAAATGACCAAGGCTTATTTATTTATTTTATAGAATCATCTTCTTCGTTGGTTCAGATTGCACGACCTTCATTGTAAGGGACCAACGACTGAACCAAAAAACAAATAGAAAAAATTTAAAACCAATACATCTAGTATTTTAGAAAAGTGGGCCTCTGTTCTACAACTATATAAAACTTGCAAAAATACATCAAGGTAGAGATCTATGAGGCTATGATAACAAATTTAAGTAAACATCCAACATCAAAACCATGTTTCTAACATTGAAATATGAAACAAATAAAACAAAAATATCTTCGATTTTTTCCTTTGCAATAGGTAAGCGATTTGTTTTTCTTATCTTTGAATAGAACTTTTAGGCATATCTTGAATAGTACTTAATAGCATTAAGTATTAAGTCGTTTGTTTTTAACACATTTTATCTCTATTAAAGATTAGAGATTGTTTGTTTTACAAATAAAAATTAACATCTTAACAGCTTAATATATTAAGAAATTTTAATTATATATTTTCAAATATCTAAAGATATCACATTTGATATCAATATTTAATATCTCATTTCATTCCATGATAAATGCTAAAATCACAAACCTTAATTAAATTAAAAATATAATAATTTAAATGCATATTCATATATATCTAAAGAAAAACATGAAAATTTTAGCACAAATTTTCAAATAATTAAAGCCATCATATTTGATACTAATATTTAACATCACATTTCACACCATGATAAAAGCTAAAGACAAACATTTAATACTAGTGTTTGATATCTCATTTTATACATTAAAAGTTAAAATATTGGCCCATATATGAAGGGTTGGCTCTGAAGAATTTCCAGAAGTATCGAGATTCTTCTAAAACAAATTAAATTCGATAAACTTTTGTGAAAAATTAAACAATGTTACCATTCTTCAGTAGGAAGGGAAAATCTACACCAAAATAAATCTCAACTGAAAATGGTGGATTGATACTAACAAAGTAATTGCTGGATCCATAGTTAGGTGTTCTTGATCATTAGATTATACAATTTGGATGAATGCAAAACCCGAATTTTCGGGCCTTAAGGAGATCCAAATTTTGAGTTAAAAAATACAAAAATAAAATTAAAAACAAGAAATTGAACTCTCCATAAGCATTTTTGCAGGCAAATACCCAAATTACAGGAAACCAAAAAGAATCTGATAACATTGCCAGAAACAAGAACAAAACCTTAGTTGACAACTCTCTCAGGGTAATCTCAACAGTGACTTTCTTTACAGCAATAATTATAATTAAAAATAATATTAAAATATTATAATTTGCCTCCATGAAAAACAATCGAATAGGAGAATTCCAGGAAAACCAAAGAGTTTAACAACATTACCAAAGAGGAAACAAAAATAAATAGTTCTCCAGAAATCAAAACTCTTCATTACCTTTTCAGATAGAGAGATCTTCCCCAATACGAATATCATTACTCCAGCAGTAAACAATCAAACAAGAAGAATTCCAGGAAATTAGAGAATTCATAATAACATTGTACATGATCAAGCTCATTTCGGCGCTTCGCCTTGCGCTCTCATCAAATCCACCATCCCGAAAATACCCTTACCACTCATTAGCGCGACCATGTCTCCTTCCATACTGTTATGGCGTCGCGCCTGGTCCGACCCCTGCCGGCTCGATCCGACCGCCCTCCGGTTACTGCTGTTGCTCGATCCTTCTTTTCTGCTGGATCCGGAACTGGATATTCGAACCTCCACCGATTCGTCGACGGATGTTTTCGAACCGCCTGGATAATTCTTCCCTTTTTTTTCTTTTTCTCATCAGGAAGACGGCGATGACGAAGAGGGAGATGAGAGGAGAAAAAGTGAAGTGGTGAAAATGTGGAGGTTTTCGAACGGGAAGGGAGCTTCGAAGAATTTTCAAACCAAAAGGGATAAGAGGAGACGCGTATGAAACTTTGATGGAAGCGGAAATTTTTGACTTTTGTTGTGAACACAAAAAATTCGATTAAGTGAGTAGGTAAGCAAGATAATTGAATCTTTGGCAAATTGAGTAAATTAAAAAAAACAAATGGCTGAATCTCTGGCAATTTTGCTAAGTTATTGTTTTCAAGCAGCCTTCTTATACTCAAATGGTATTCTAAAATAATTTTTCTCTTACATGGTTCTGCTATAGGCCTTCAGGCGCGTTTTGAAACGATGATTGGTCGTTACCATTTCAAAATTTCAAATTCTTGAAACTAAGTGTTGCATCCCTTCAAGACATTTAAAAATGTCAATCTTTAATTTACCTATTTGGTTTATCTATGTTCATTTATGATCTAAAGCCAATCTAAACCTTGATCAACGTTATCATTTAGGTTCATTGCTACTAGTGTTTCATGTCATGTTGTAATATATATATAAACCATATCTATGGTACATGTTATGGCTGTATGCATGATTTGTTCTACAAAAAAAAAAAAAAGTCCATAAGATTCGTTTATATATTTACTATCTTTGTACTGAGATCATTATTGAACTTTAGGTAGAATTCAGGTTCAGAATATCTATGGAGGTTAAGATCCATCTGCATATTCGACCTGTAGTCTATTCTTCCATCTATGAGGTAATATAAGATTTGAAAATCAAATTTGATATCATATGCTGAAAAGAATGGTAGAGGTCCATAATATTTCCTGGCAAGCCATGTACTACCATCTTTAGACTTGTCACTTTCGTCTTGCAAAAATGATATTTTTTGATAACAATGAAATGTCACTTTCCTTGCATGGTTCATAATAGTTGTCCTTTCTGCCTGCTGTGATACACAGCCACGGTGTTTTATATAAACCTCTTTAAATTTGTAAAATATTTTAAAGCATGAGAACTCTCTTAGAAACAAGATGATAATATAAAATAAATAAATTCTAAGGGTTGTAGTATTCAGTCTCTTATAAATTTATAAACTACTTCAAACAAAACATTATTAAACAGATTTTCCAAAAATTTATCGTTAGGTTAAAAAGCCAGGGAGTAGATTGAGGCTTACTACTCCTATGTTCAAATGTCAGTGACGTTTCTGTTTTTGAGTTATTATAATTGAAAGTGTAAAGAAAGAGCTGATCACTTATTTCCTCTTTTGATTGAGACTTTTGATTGTCTGATATATTACATCATATGTGGTTGACAACAAATCTCGTCACTGCCTGTACATTACTATACGGCTATCATTTCTTAAATTTATGTACATTAATTTCAGCATTGATTGTCTGATATGTATCAGGGACTGGACTGTGAAATGAAATTTCTGAAAATATTTAAATGTTGCAAAATGCATTACTGAAATTAGAAATCTATTTAATAAATTTGACATAATTGGATGTATAGATTGATATAAGTATAAATTTAAAAACTAATTAATATTTTCATTCAAAAATTATAAGAAATATTCAATATTTCTTAAGGAAGTTGTATTGGATATTATTTTAAAGAATAAAATAACATATAAGTTTTCAATTGAATGTCATCTAATAAAGGATAAAGTTCATAAGTAGTGTTGAACTAGATAATATATCTATTACCGGGTGCTAGTCAATATATATAAAATAATATAAGCAAACTCAATTCTCAGTTTTTCTTGATCCTATAAATGTGTTTAAAATTTATGAGGATCTCTTTATTCTCAAACAGATAAATCCTATGATGACAGAGTGCTGATTGGTATAAATAGTATGTACAGAGTCAATTATCAGATTAACTGAAGAGTTTTTAACCCCATGTGACCCTTATAATCTGAGACCAATGAGAATGTTAACATTTGGAAAAGTGATTGTGACTCTTTATACTGAATATGGAAAGGATTTTTTGATACTAAAAGTGTAAATTCTCTTAATTTTATAAGATTGTAAGAACCTCTCTTTCATAACCGTAATATTTACATGATTACATGCAGGTATTTGTAAAATAATAATAAATTACATTATTAAGTCAAATCTCTCTTTGAGTCATTAAATGCTATTGGTTTCATAAAGTGTAAAATATATATACCTTTGAAACGTGCAGAGTGAAGGAATAATTTTCTCGACCTTTTCATTCCACCAAACTCATAAAATCATCTACAACTTCCTAAAAACTCTCCTACAAAATCTCTAGAATAAACAATATATACAAAATATTTACAAGATATCCTATTATACAAAATATACAAAGAATATATAAAGTATATTTGCTATATTTAACTATCTCAATACCCCCTCGTTTGTGCATGGAGATTTTGAATGCCCAACTTGCAAAGGAAGCAGTCAAATTGACGTTTGCCCAAGGCCTTGGTGAAGATATCGGCTAGTTGCACATGAGTGGTGACATTGTATGGAATAATATTGCCTTTCAGAATCTCATCTTGGATGAAAAGACAATCCACTTCAATAAGTTTTGTTTGTTCATGAAAGACTGGGTTCTTTGCCATGTGCAATGCAACTTGATTGTTACAGTAAAGCCATATTGACTTGGTGTGTAAAACACCTAGATTGGACAAAATCACTTTCAGCCACTTCAATTCATGCTATTGTTGCCATGGGTCTATATTATGCATCAATCGATGATCTAGACATTGTATGTTGTTTTTTAGTCTTCTAAGATATTGGAGAGTTTCCTAGAAGCACAAACCATCCTGTGAGTGATTTCCTAGTCAAAGAACAACTAGCCTAATATGAGTCACTCCAACCATATAATTGTAAATCACAGTCATGACATAATAGAATAACTTGACCAGGATTATCCTTCAAATATTGAACAACACTAAGTGTAGCTTCCTAATGTTTTTCCCATGGGTGTTTCGTAAATTGCGAAAGCACATGCACACTATAAGACAACTCTAGCCTAGTGAAACAAAGATATATAAGTCGATATCGTTTTGGATCATCAAGCAATTTTCCATCAGCCAACATCAACCAATGATTTTGCTCCATAGGAAAACCAGTAGGCTTTGCTCCCAATAGGTCAACTTCAGAGATTATATCCAAAGAATATTTATGTTGGCACGATTATATTCCTTTAGGACTCATAGCAACTTCAACACCTAGGAAATATTTCAAAACTCCCTCATATGAAGACAATCACACAAATAGGTCTTGAACTGGTGTATGGCATCATGATCATTTCCAGATATTATCAAATCGTCCACATAAAGAAGAACATTGATCTGAATTCCTCCTTGTTGCAGGGTAAATAGTGAGGAATCATAATAGGATTGTTTGAAGCCAATATCGTGGTGAACCTGACATCGTGGTCTTTGTTACATACGTGAGTAATTTTCGTAGCACTTTGAGTCTTGATGTTGCACTTCATTCAATGTAACTCTCATTGCATTGTTGCTACTACAACTAAGAATATTCACATTGTAACCATCTTGGCTGCAGGGGCCCATGTTTCTGTATAATCAATTCATTCCACTTGATGATTGCCAAAAATCACCAATTGAGCTTTAAAGCGCTCTCAAGTCCCATCAGAATTATACTTTATTTTGTATACTCACTTGCAACCAAGCACCTTCTTTCGAGAAGGTAGATGTTTCATCACCCAGGTTACATTATCTTCCAATGCTCATATTTCATTTTTCATTGCCTCTCACCACCTTTCATCTTTTATTGTCTCAGAAAATTACATAGGGTCACGATTTGTGGTAATAGATGCAAGAAAATTCCGATGTCGCAAAGAAAACTTACCACAACTCACATAGTGTGTTATCGGATAGAGCGTAATAAGGCATACGTTGGGTACAGTGAAGCGATTGGGAGGGTTCAATTTACGGATGGTGTGTAACATAATCACGTGACGAGTTAATAGTTGTCTCACTTGATGCCCGACCCAACTAATCAAGCTACTCACCATCGACCCTTTAGTCCTGTCATGTTTGCTCATTTTCTCCATAAACTTTGCCTACCACTTCTTACTTCCTTGAGTCTCTTCTCCTTATTTGCAGATGCCCCACTTACATTAGCACACTTATCTTTCCCCTAGTCAATTACATCATGCATCGTGTGGGGTATGGTTATCACATGTGTTTCCAACATTCTCAAACTCATGTCTTCTGTTGCTTCTCGAAAAATGTTTTCGAATTCTTACTATATTAGGTTTTCTCGGGTAGAAATTCTATTTCAAATTTTTCTCTTGGTTGGGTCGAGAACATCTAGCTTATGAGAATTAGTGAATCACGCGAGCGTGCGATAAATTATAGTATTTAAGTGTGTATAAAATCTAACTACGTTCAGCGACGATGGTTAGTTTCCTTGACAATTACTGAATGTCTGTGGAAAATGCTTTGAAAAATTGGACTATATTAGCGAGAAAAATTATGCGAACTAAGTTTAAGATAAAAAATTTCATTGTAGAATAGACTAGAAATGGAACTCCCCGAGGAAACAAAGAAAACACTTGAGAAGTAGCAAATGCTTGTAAGGAAAAACATGCAGGCGAACTAGAGATCTGGAAGTACGGTGATGAACTAGTAGAACATAAAGTAATATTGGAATGCTCTGTTTTGAGTGTTGGTTGATCGATCCCTTTCTCTGATGTTGAGTCTTTCTTTTATAGGCATTCTGAATAACTGCTCCAATCCACCTTCTCCAATAACTGGTCACATTCTGTCTTGTCATGACTTGAGTTGGGGAGAAAAAAGTCTCAACTCAGCTTGCTTTTTGAACAGTCTCATATTCCACGAACTAGCACTGTCACGACCGAAAAATTCGAAATGTCATTGGACCCTTTCATGGGATGATTATTATGGACTTAGGCTTTCTCAGACTGGGTTGGGCTCGGTATGACCTTAATATATCCATCCGGGCCATTCCACTACCCTTTAGGCCAAAAAATTCATTTTTAGTGTAAACAATTACCCCCCGCATACATTATGGCCCATGGGCCATGTTTGTATGAAAAAGCTTTTATATGTCAAAGGCTCTCTTCTCTCTTCTCTCTTCTCGATATTTTCGCCTTGTCTACCAATGGAAGCATCGTAAAGGTAACTCCTCACCCTTACCATTTGATGGACCTAAAGAAGTTACTTTTCTTGATTAGGTGGCAACTGGCCAACCTTGTTATGTTGGGAACTTAGTGATATTTGCACAGAATCACTCACAAGCATGATGACGCATTCACAAGTGTGATAATTACATTAGTGGACCAAGGTGGCATTAGGTCTACCTTTGGATGTGATGAACTTGTGTGTACTGCTTGGAGATTCACTGAACAATAGTACACGTGCAATTACAGCCATGACATTACATTAGTGGACCAAGGCTCTAGGCCTACCTTGGAAGTGTGCTTCATATGTGATAAACCTCTCAGTCATCAGATTAAACTTTGGAAAAGTGATGAGCTCTTGATCTGCATTTATGAATATATCATTGATTATTATGTAATTTGGGGAAGAACTTGCATACTTGAGGCGAGGTTAAAGTGCCTTTAACTCAAAACTAGGATAGAAACATATGTTTTCTCTTTCTCGCGATGAACAACAATCTTCCCCATGGTGAACAATAGTCTTCGTTCTTTTTTTTTTTTTTTTTTTGTGAACAATAGTCTTTTCTTTATTGTGAACAACAATCTTCAAGTGGTGAACCCAAGGCCCCGGTATTTCAACAGCTTTCTCTTCACGGTGGCGAGCAATATCCTTCAGTGGCGAGCAATATCTTGTGACGAACAACATCTTCGCCATGGCGGAACAACATCTTAGTCATGGCTGGCTTGGCATCTTCGCGCGACACACTCATGAATGGTCTTTCAATCAGCTTCCTCTTTGTCGCAATGAATAATAGCCTTCATCGTGGCTAACGTCTTCGCCACGGTGAACAACATCTTCCCCGTGGTAAACCTGAGACTTCTCTTTCAACTTAGCTTGATTTTTTCCATTTACACCTGAGGAATAACCTGTCACTTGGTGTAATGATGCAACAAGTCCACTTTTTCAGAGAAATCTTGCATTTGAATGTGTAGTGGCTACAAAGCCCACTTTCCTTTACTCCAATTCAGCATGAGAAACATTTCCTCAATCTTAGAGTGATTATGATATCATCTTATGAACTTGTCCGGTGCTACATTTAGGGAAAACATGTATCCAGTGGCTTAGAGGCCTACATTTTTTCACTCGGATATTTCCGCCCCTTTTCCCCTAATCTTGAGATGGTAAAAAAGTCTTCCTTGGGGAATCATTAGGGAATCTTGAAGAAGTTTGTGTTTTTAAGGTGAAGTGACCAAAAGCCAACTTTACTGCCTCAAATCTTATATGGGAACTGGTCTCATACCTATTTCTCCAATGACCTTAATAATCCTAAGACCTATCCGGAGATTGAATTGGAGTAATTGATGTGTTGATGAATGCAATGGCCAAGAAGCCGCTTTATCACTGAGTCATCCCATATTTCTACAGTCCTAAAGTGGTCATGGAACCTACTTTGTTTATTCATAAAACAATTGAAGGTATAACAAGCATGTCTTTGAGGAATACAAAGGTTTGAGTAATGAGTGGCCAAAATAGCTTCCTTTATCACTCAAAGTAACTACTAGGAAGAGTTTCCCCAACACAAAATGGTCAATAAGAGCTATTTTGCTTGTTGCTCCCTTATTCCCTATCTTAATTTTTCTTGGCAGCATCTAGCATTTCCCACATTATGGGAAAGTATTTCTTAAGGTACTTTTTTTTTATGAACCTTTTGTCAAAAACTTGTTAAGACCATTATATGATGAGATCAGTGTGTGTGCCAAACTTACGAGTCTTGCCTCCAAGATTATTCAGTCCTTTCGATGATGCCAAAAAAATTTGATGTTTGGTAAATTTAATAAATGTTCCTAATGTGTATGTAATAATGAAATCTATTATTGGTCCAATTCTCTTCAAGTGCATAGGTCATGCAAGTAATAGATTGGATTTTAAGTCTAGATATCAATCCCACGAGGATTGATGAGAGGTCTAAAGATCAATTACCCCAACTACTCAAGTTCCTTACTATTTGAACTCACAAGTTCAAAATTGGTTTGTTTAAACTAAAGGAAGAATGACTAAATAAAATTCTTCAACTATAACTAAAGAATTCAAAATAAATTGGATTGGAGAGTTCACCGAGTAAAGTTAACAATGGAAAATAGATCAATGTATGATTATCAATTTTTGCATCGTTTTATAACATAATTCAGCCATTAGTTTGAAATCTGAACTTTTTAAAGATGCAGGGTAGTACAGTTTGGATTCCTCCATACACTATACATTTCACTGATTAGAAAACCATAATCGTTCTGGAAACATAGGTGTAATCAGTTACTTGTAGGATATAATCCTCTTTCTAAGAACTGGATATTTTTCCTTTTCAGTACTTCATACCCAATTCTTAGGACTGGATAGTGCACTACAGCCAAACGGCTTATAATACAGCCTTCTCAAATCTAATTGGTATCTCATCCTTAAAATTTGAGTAAACTCTCTATCTCCTTGATAAAATCTATACTAACACGGGATCAAGATCGTTCCATCAAACAGATGAGAAACCTCTAATCAATTAAACTGATACATCAACCATATAATCCTCACACCATGAGTAAATTAGTGATCTATTAGAGTAATCTTTCAGAGTTCTTCGTTCATAATATTACAGTCTGTATACCCCAGTAAAGCGCTGCATGCTATCGGGATTCTCCATCTGTGTCACTTAGAGGGCCTCTACGGAAATAAAAAGCAAGATACAACCCTTTTTTGGAGTGAGCTACCAATAATGGAAACGATTAATTTAAGAACAAAACCAATTAGATAAATTCAGATTTTATATGACATTCTTTTAAGTTCAAGTAGAAAATAATAATTAACATGTCCAAATTAGGAGGAGCTCTATCTTTCAAAACTGGATTGCAAATAACAGTGACTAATTGATCAGGAAAATTAACTGAAATTGCAAACAAATTGAAATAAATGAACTTCATAAAATTTCCAAATTCCATTGAAATCGGGCAATGATAGAAAACGAATTTTCTGATGAGCCGACTCAAAAACTTAAGCCCAGGATCCTCTCCAAATCCAAAGAAAATACTAAATAGAAAGTAAGCTGAAACTAAATCAACGAAAAGAAAATAATATATATATATATATATATATATATATATATATATATATATCTGAAAGAGACTCGGCTACCCGAGATATTCCAAGTTATTGAAAACATGCACTACACCATAGGGGTTTCTATTTATAGACTCGGATCTTAGGCCCTAAAAATGAGGCAAGAATCATGCACTTCGAAAAGCCTAGAATTGCTGCCCTAGCTGCTGATGTCGAGCTAATGTCGCGACATCAGAATTATCAATGTCGTGGGTCACATATGATGTCACGACATTGAAAATATACTGGGCAATTCTTAATTTCTAGTGATAAGTCAATGTCGTGATGATGTTGCGACATTGAGATTCAGTGTTGAAGATTAATTTAGATGTCGCGACATTGCATTTCCTGTGTTGCAACATTGAGTTGATGTTGCGACATTGAATTGATGTCGTGACACTGCTCTATAGTGTTTTAGCTTGGATGCTCAGGTATGATGTCGCGACATTCCTGTAGTTCTCAGTTCACGATGTCCGCGATGCGCTAATTGATGTTGCCATATTAGTCGATGTCGTTGTAACGCCCAAAAATCACATTGCTTGAGTTTTATAAATGTTTAGGGTATAAAATAAGTTAATTTGTATTTTTAAATTTATATTGTTAAAGAACAAAAAAATGATAAAACAGAAAAATTATATAAGAATTGAGTTAAATAGGTAAAATGTCAAAATGAGAACCCGAGGTCATAAATGAGAAGTGTATGTGTACCAAAATGGAAAGGGTAATAATTTGAATAGCAAATGAAAGAAAAGAAGGATTAAATTCAAAATTGAAATGAGGAAATAATGTGCTAGCCAAACAAGGCTTAGTAAAGGTTTTAAGTTAAGACCTAAAATTGGTCTTTGAATAGCATTTCTCATTTGGGCATATCTTCATATTGAGAACTAGGGCACGGTTGAAGAGTGAAAAAGGAGATGATTGGTTTGTGCTCTCCAATGATTTGAGCCGAACAAAGAAGAAGGAAGAAGAAAGAAGTGAAAAGAAAGAGATTTAAGGTATGAAACTAACCCTAACCACTTTTAATGTTGTGTTTGGGTTTGATGAAAACCCTAAATCGGAATAGAAGTGTTTTAAATGGTTGTAGATCAGTTTTGGGGTTGTTTTCGGTTAAGATTCAAAGTGCTTTTGGGTTAGGACTGGTTTTGAGGAATTTTTGTATAAAGGAAATGTTGGGGTTTTAGGAGATGTTGTCGAATTTCCCTGAACCATGTTTTGTTTTGGCCATAGCAGCCATCACTCATCAAATTTAGTGATTCAAATTTCTGGAGTAACTAGACTTCTAGGAGAACAATATCGCTAGTAAGTGTATCAAATTTGGACTGAGAATTCGTCGAAGTGGTTCTGTTTTTGAAGCGAATTTACATTCGAGTTTGAGTACGATTTTGGTGTTTTGGAGTAGTTTTGGTATTTAGGCCATAAGTTGAGTTTCATTCATTAAAATTGAGTGATTCAAATATTTGTGTAAACTAGACTTCTAGGAGAACAAATCTCCTTGAAATAAGTGTATTCATATTTGGACCCCATTGGACCCATAATTCGTGAAAGTGAAGCTCTATTTTCGGGCAAATTCTTGTTATGTTTTGAAAATGGAGTAGTCCCGGTTGTTTTGAACGTATCTTGAGTTTCGGTGCTCCGAATTGGATGATTCCAATTTCTGAATAAAATAGATTTATAGGGGAACAATGGTCTTAAAGAAAGTTGGTTAAAATATGGCTCATTTGTTCCCATAAATTTCTTAAAAGGAAATTGGGTAAAAAGCAGCGCAATTAGAAACCTAAATAAGCCAATTAATATTGTTTTAGAATTGTGATGGATTAGGGGTTGGTGATGAGGAAGCTTGACCCAAGAATGGGATTTTGAGGATAGGAATCGAGGAGCAACAACCTTTTTTGGGTTTGTTCTCCATCTATCTCCTTCTGGCCCCCAAAGTTTTGTGATTGTTGGTTGAAATGATTTTCAAGAAAGCGCATATGATTTGAAATTGATTTCAAATGCGTGCCATAAAAAATGGCGTGAGCATCGAAAATGTATTATTTGGGTATAAATGTATATCTGATATTGTAAATTCTTATGATTGAGTTTTAATGCGCTATAGAATGTTATTCGTCGTATTCGAGTTAAGGATAGATTGTGTCTGATAAGGGTCAATACAGGTAATGTGAGTAGTAAATAGTGGCATGCCAATCCGTGGCTAGCGGGATAGTATCGTGGTGTCTGTATGAGATTTTTTAAATGTCGGTCGATGGCGGCGGGGGAGTGTGTTGTCGGTGATAAAATGTTTTATCTTAGGCTATCTTTGGTGGGACGTGTCGGTGATTGTATCCTATGCAAGAAAGTCATGGTTAAATTTGTTTAAGAAGCGAAATTATAAGTAAATGTGTGAAATCGTAATTTGAGTTACGAATGAGAAAATTAACATATATATTGTTTATTGCGTGACCGTTGAAAATGTGCCAAAATGTTGTTTTGAAAGATACATATTTTGTGTTTTATTGAAATGAGATAATCATGGAAACCAACAAGTATGAAAATTATTAGCGCGTTCGTTTTTATCGCGTAGTCTGCAGAGTGAATAAGGCGAATCGAGTTTGTAGAGAGCCAGAGTCATCATCGGGTGTGCGAGAAGTATAAGTAAATGAATTAAGTCTGCGTCTTGTACATTTTCATTCCCAAAGAAAAAAAATCATATAATTGTTTTGTATTGCAAATAAAAGATGTATAAATCTTCATGGAAAGAGTATATTTTGACTTATATTTAAACATGAACTACAATGTTTTGTAAATGATTTAAAAAAGGCAAAAAATGTCGTCTTGTATAAATGTGGGAATTGAGCAAATGATGGGCATTTTACCATGATTGATATATATATATATATATATATATATATATATATATATATATATATATATATATATATATATATATATATATATATATATATATATATATATAGGACTTAATTGGACTGCCGTGTTAGGTAATGAATCGGCAAACGTGGCTTAAACAAACTACATGTACTAACATATCAACATGTCACATGCTAGTCTGTACAAATTTAATGATATTGATTGATGTATAATTTTTTTTTTATGTATTTTAAAAATAAATTTATAAGGTTTCAACACATCATGCATTAGTCAATTCAATTTAAATGCTATACACCTAACCGATGTAACATTCCTTTGTCTATATTTCAAAGTACATTAATTTTCATCACAAAACATATTAATTTTGGAATTCATTGAACGATACATAAGTTTATGTTTACAAAATTCATGATTGAATTTAGAAATTAATTTAATATATTTTGCATGAATATAAATGTAAGAAGAGTAAAACAAATTAATATTTTCATTCATAAATTGTACAAAAAATAAAAATTTTCTTATAACTCAATATGTAATATATATAACTTCCAATCAAATAAGAATTAATAGTAAGACTTTTTAGCGTGTTATGAAGCTCAATATTTTATAAGTCAAAAGTGGTCTAAAATGATTTTATCAAACTCATACTTTCATATTTAATTCACATATGTTCGATAAACATACAAAATTTACTTAAATATGATGATACTCGAGTCAAATATGTTTTTATTGTTATTTGATTTGTATTCAATTGAAAGGAAACTTATTGATATCAATGAATATAACTTCAAGTGAACCTATTTATAACATTTTCATTTTCTTCCAATCATATCCAACAAAATAATATTAATTGAATAGAAAACGTCATATATTTTGATTTTTTTATTCATTGAAAAAAATACAAATAACGGGAAAAGCAATTAATTATGGTTAGTGTAAAAGTTGTTTCCTGCACTTAGAAGGTTGCGTTCTTGAAACCTGGCTCAAATGGTAAAGTTTTGAGAAATGGATGTAACATATAAAATGAATAGATATTAAAATAATAATAATAATAAATAAAAATTAAAAAATAAAAAATAAAAACACTTAGATGGTGGCCAATGTAATCTATATTACCTACTAGCACTAATAGATAATAAAGTAAATAACAAACAAAGCTTCCACTGAATGTCAAAAATAAATAACAAACAAAAACTTCCACAAACTAAAGTGAGTCAAAGACAATTGAAAAGGGTTGCCAACTTGGTGTTAGTACTTACATAAGAATGGGTAGTTCCTACACGGATCTTTACTTCTAACTTCGTGAAGTTTCTCGCTTTGTCTGTCCTGTTTGCACCTCCAAAGTACCTCTCAGTCCTTGGTCTTACCTATAGAGAGCCACCCTCTGTTTGGTTAGTTAGAAAATGTGGAAGGCTCAGGGTTCTGGATGGAGACGATAATGATCCTACATCTTTGGCGCAAACAACTTCATCGGGAAGACAGGTATGGGAGTTTGTTCACGATTACGGAACTAGAGGAAGCTGGCCCGGGGTAGCGGCAGAAGTGGGAAAAGCAGGCATCGATTAAGTGCAACAGCGACCTCCTTTGGCGGATTCAGGTAGTTTGATCGCATCTAGCTCTAACTCTTTGTCCGTTTTGAGAAATGAACATTAAGCATATACCGTCCTTCCTTAAATGCACGTGCACTATTGTTTTGCGCTAGCTTTTATTGAGATCGTTGACACAATAAAAATACCAAATAAAGAAAAACAGAATTTATGTGGGAAACATTTTAAGGAAAAACCACGGGTAGGAGAGAAAGGCTTATTTATCGATTTGAGAGAGATTAATCTGTGAGGAATAGAGAATAGAAAGCATAGTATGTTCTTCTGATAGATCCTTAAATTTTTCTCAAATTTTCTTTTCACCAAAAATCACACCATAGGCCTTCGGGTTAGGCAGTATTTAAAAAGCGAGTCGGGTTATAAATCGACGTTTTAACATATGGAACAAGAGACCCGATACTTGATTTTCTATCAAACAAGATATGACCTTGGAGCCAAAAAGATCTGAGAAGACCAACAAGGTTGGGACCTATTGTAAAACTAGGTTGACAAATAACTAATTTCCTAGAGATTTATAATTTGTTAGTTTTATCTTATTTTTATTTTTCTCTAAATTTTATTTCTTTTATATTTTCCACTTTTGAGTATTTTTGGAGTTCCAAATGGAGCCCTAAGCTTATGGATTTATATTTGATTCTGAAAATGCTACCAAGGAAAAAAAAAAAAAGCGTGGAAAATTATTTTCTTAGAGTTTGGATGACATGAAAAATGAAAGAAAATACAAAGAAAAATTAATGTTGATGAAAATGTGTGTAATATTTTCACTACTATGCACTATTTGTCTATATCCATGTAATGTTTGATTCCCGATCATATATACATTTTTATTTTTTTATATTTTTTTTTAAATGTTATATTTTTATATTCTTATAAAATATGAAATAAGAAAAAAAATTATTAAAATTATGAAAATGAAAAAAATATAAAATAGATTCCTTTTTTCCCCCTTTAAAATTCTTATAACCAAACAAAAGAAAATTTGTATATTACTTTCCTTACCTTTTTCTTTCCTTTTATTTTTTCTTTTAATTTTCTTTTCCTAGCATTTTCTAAGAACCAAACATAGCCTATAAGATTTAGACCCGTAATAGCTATTATGTAGTTAACTATTATTATACGCATCTTGATTCCAGCAGCCCTTCTTAGCTTGGAACTGTGGATAGTTGTTTACCATTAGAGTTAATTTACCTCTTATTTTCTTTTAAACTTGTTATTCACTAAGTCCGATATAATTTGGCAGAAACAATATAATTTAGAAAAAAAATAAAATGTAAAAATAAGCTTTTCTGATTTTTTGAGGAGAAAAATTTGACAAGCGATTCCTGAAGAGTGAAGGTTGGGGATGGTGAAGAAAATACATATGAGGCAGCCAAGGCAGATGAGAAGGGGGTGCGGCGTTTATTACCATTGCTGCGAGGGCCGGTGATGGCCATTAGCTCTTGAAATTCTTTGGCCCATTGTATTTCCTTCCCACCTCTGGTGATTACTCAACATATTCTTCCCCGTAAAACCATTGCATAGACCCTTTTAAAGCTGTCATTCTCAATGAGCGTAATTTATGGAAAATGCGGGTCATGTGTCTATACATCACGGGGCATCTCTTGATTGTATTCCTGCGAGAATATCGTAGAAATTCTTCGCGCTACCTATACGTCATCGGAATTACATAAATTTTTGAACCTCTAGGCTCTTGCATCTTAGGAATGTAGAAAAAATTAATAATAATAAATTTTTTTTTTCATGTTTGATTTGGAAAATATATAATAGAAAATAAAATATAATTAAAATTCCTTAAAATTTTATACGTTTATGAATTTCTTGAATCTTTGTATCTTGAAGAACAAATAAGCAAATATAGATAAATATTTATAATTAATTTATTAAGTTTAACGTACTTTTATTTTCCTTCCCTTTTTTGATATTTTCTTTTTTTTAGTACTTTCTGTTATTTGGAGCCTGGCCCAGCAATCCTGAGTGAGCCTTATAAATATGACTTGGGCTTTGGATACGAAATGGTTTGTGTACATGCGGAATGAAGATGGTGGGTGATTTCACATTGAGGACATATGCCATGATTTCTACAACCTTAAACTACATTTGTATCGTATTCTGGGAGAAGGGCTGATGAGTGGTAGACAAGCGCTTGTGCAAGAGAGAGCGAAAATGGATTCATGGCCAAGAGGTGAGTGACATCCATTCCTTCTTGGGGAAAGACTTGGCTTTCAGTATGACCATTTTAAGTATAACTTCATATTTTTCATATATATATATATATATATATATATATATATATATATATATATATATATATATATATATATATATATATATATATATATATATATATATATATATAATATATTTCTTTTGTAATGGACTAAATCTTGTATTATCTTGGTTCTTCCATGTAGATTTTGGCTTGTTTAGTTGATCGAAGCAATCATTACCCCAAGTTTTAGCTCTTCCATAACTTTCTTCCCATCCATCGGTTATTTACTCGATACATCTACTCGAAGGATTCTCAATTTTAGGGCCTATTTGGTTTATGTTTTTGAAAATTGTTCTTAATAACAGTTTTTGAAACATAAAAAACATCATTTTTGTGTTATCTAAAAATTGTTTATATTATCTAAATTTAGTGTTTTCTATATTCTTCGTTTTTTAAAACAAAAAAAAAAGGAACCAACGTATCTTTCAGTGTCTTTAGCATTCTCATACATTTTTATGACGAAAAACCTGCTTAAACATGTCCTTGATATACCTTGCACACTTTGTACTTCAGCGTGTAGGTGCTGTTTATTTAAAGTGTTTATTGGCCATAGGGCTTGTCTTGGTCTACTTTATTATCATTTGAGTCCTTAATTGCAGGAAATATGCTTTGCTATTGTCGCATGGTTTACATGCCCATGTCATACTTATATGGTAGACGATTTGTCGGTCCAATCACACCTCTTGTTCTAGAATTGAGAGAAGAACTCTTTCTTCAACCTTATATTAAATCGGGTGAAGAAAGTACGACATCTTTGTGCAAAGGTAAGTTAAATTTCCCGAGTTTTTTCCTATGAATGTCTTTCACGATTGCATGGACAATGCACATTCAAATTGTTTCACTGCGGGAGGATCTCTACTATCCATCCTAATACAGATCACAATGTAGGATACTTTGTACATATTCTTGAGCCTCTTCTTCTTTGGTTGGCCTTATTAAATTGAGACAAAAGGCCCTTGAAGTAACCATGAAACATATTCATTATGAAGATGAAAACAGTAGATATATTACCATTGGATGTGTGGAGAAGGTATTTTTTCTGCAATGGACTATGCCTATTAAGACAATGTCTTTTCTTTGGGGTACTAATATGGCTCAAATTGAGCAGTCATTGTGTATGCTTTCAAGTTGGGTTGAAAATCCAAATGGGGATTATTTCAAGAAGCTGCTAGGATTCAGTTGTTATGGGTTGGAGAAGATGGAATAAAGATGCGGAGTCGGAAGACAAGTTCAATGTTACTAATCTCCCCAGCTTGATTTAGCAGAAAAATTAGAAAATCTCAATTCATTTTTCTAAAAAAAGTTCAGTATGAAGCTGGTTTGAAGCTACATTTTGCACATTTCTAACTAATTGATTTAAATTGTTAATTAGCTGTACTGAGCTTGGTAGTCGAAAATTAGGACAACGTGTACTCAAACAGAGAGTATAGCTTGCAATTTGACCAATGAAATTGGACCTACACTGAAAAAAGGCCATGAATACGTAAGGGAATCTCAGGTCTGATCTTGAATTCTATTATTTATTTCCTTACTTTAACCAGAATATACTCGGGTTTCCAATGATCTAATTACTTCATCGTACTTGAAATCTTGAAGGTTAAGGACAATCCTTCTAGTGACTTTAAAAGCATGTTTCGCCATATTTCCAAGGGATCTTGGACATTCGCGGACCAAGATCATGGTTGGCCGGAGTTTAAGTTGCCTTTGAAGGTTTGAAGTATGACTTACGCTCTAACATAAATTTAGTGGGAACTGATTAACTTTAGTAGTTACTTTGTTCCTCCACGACCCCTCCTCTGATTCTGATGTTGTCTCCTATTTTCGTGTCTCATCGAAATTGGTGAAGATGAGCCCGAGACTGACTATATGATTTTGTCAACATCCTACTTTCTCTACAGGTGTGAATCATCTTCCTAAAAAGCCATTCCATAGTTTGTAGTATAAAAATAAGATTATAACTATTGTCAAAGGTTTTCATAATAGCAATAATCCCCATTTTGAAACCCTTTGCCCAGAGCAAAATGGCGGTTTAGCGACTGAGAACTGAGTGACTCAAATGGTTGGAGGTAAATTTCTTCAATTTGTTTAAGTAACTTCAATGTTTCTCAATTATCACATCTCTCTTTTTCTCTCTATTTATATGTTATTTGAATCTAAATCAATGTCAATCCATACTCTTTAGATGTTCAACCACTAGTGAATTTTATAAACTTATATTATTGAGCATGAGTAAGTTTCTTAATTGTTAGGCAATAAACTCTTACAAAGTTCAGAGTTTCTAGGATTTGGCTTAATATGAATGTTATTTCTTTAACACTCTCGCTCACACTCTGACTGCATATCTATGACTTAGAGGATTCATGAGCCCAAATAAAGTCCTCCTTGGACACATTCATTAAATTTGGCTCCAACCAGACCTCTTGTCAGAAACTAGGCTTTGATATCATGTTAAAGGACCAAGTCTCCTAAAAACTCAAGCTTCTAGGATTTGAGTTTAATACAAATATCACGTCTTTAACAGTAATTATCTAAAGTAGACCTTCTTTTGTGACTATGCAAAATTTAACCTCCTTGAACACTAACAAACAAATAATTATCAAGGTATGTCAGTGCACATGACGGCAAATCAGACTTTAGTTTTGTTTAAAAGTTATACCAGGACACGCGGGGAAGAAGGAGATACAAAATTGCATCACCAATGCTGTAAGGTTCATTGAAGACAAACAAATGCCTGATGGCTCATGGTATATATGTTTCTCAACTCTAATATAAATATTTCACTTGGAAAATCTTATTTATAATGTCTTGCAAGTCAAATTTAGACAAATAAGCATTTCACTAGGTATGGAAGCTGGGGAATATGTTTCACCTATGGCACATGGTTTGCACTTGGGGGGCTTTAGCATTTCTTGTGGAGGCCCAATAAATGTCTTGCTATTCGTAGAGGCGTCGAGTTTCTACTCAAATCACAGAGAGATGATGGTGGTTGGGGAGAGAGCTATGCCTCTTGTCCGAACGAGGTAAATTTTACACGCAACCTACTATACTTTTTTCAATAGAATTACATGAACAAGAGCAAGTAATATTTTTGCTTGGTGAAACAGAAATATATACCTCTTGAAGGAAACAGGTCAAATCTTGTACAAACCGCGTGGGCTCTAATGGGGCTGCTTCATTCTAGGCAGGTCAATTTATGCATTGCCACCATCAATTAGTTTTTTATACTTTGTCTTCTACATTACTTTCACAGTATGGACTCTCCCCAATCATCTAATCTAGCGAGTCTTAGGTGCCATTTGTTTTTTGGTTTTTTGCTAAAAGCTAAATGGCTTTAAACTGTCTAACTGTTTTTTAACTTTTTCATGATTTATTACTAAAATTTCTAAAAAAACTATAAATAAAAAAACTAAAATATTTGGCTTTCTCGATTCAGAAATAAGTCATTTTCCAAAGCAGGAAACACCACACTTTCCCAACAAGGAGGAGAGTTAGCAGTATTCACTACCTAATGTTAAAAAACAAACAACTTAATACTTAATACTATTAAGTACTATTTAGCATTAAGCTGAAAAAAAGTTATATTCATCATTAAGTAAAAACATCCTGTAAATCTTTTTTTAATAGAGCGAGAGAGACTGACACCTCTTCCTGAGGCTGTGAAAACTATTGATTAATTCTCAAATGGAAGATGGTGATTTTCCCCAACAGGTAGCTCACTTGAACATGAATAAAATACAAAAGCAGTAACATTTTAATATGGTTTTAGGCAAAGTAAAATGATATATTTCCTTAATTTGTAATAGAAGTGTATTTAACCATTTTGAGAACCAATTATATATATCACGATGCCCCAGATCCTTCGTGAAGAGCGCTGCTTATGCAGCTTACGGGAATACTTTTTCCATTGTGTGTAAAACCGTGAAAATTTTAAATTTAATATTTTCGGATAAAAGGGGAAAGCGATAGTTTCTTAGGAATAGATCGAAGAAAAGTTGGGATTTTCTAGATCTCGGATGACAAAGCGGTTGCAGTTGGAATGGAATACCGTGAAAATTAGCTACCCGGTCAAATTTGTTTAAGAGATAGTCGAATTTCACGTATTGAGTGCGTGTCGGGCGACACATGGCGCGCCATGTGGATGACACATGGCGAACCATGTGGTGACACATGGCAGCCATGTAGTGTTTATAAACCATGTGTCTATTATAACAAAGCATGCATGTGTGACACATGGCAAAGCCATGGCTGTGTATTTACATAATCACCATGTTAACATATAGCTCTGCCATGCCTATATAGGAAGCTCATGGGCTGTTGGTAGGAGGAAGAGAGCTCAAACCGGTCGATGGAGCAGCAAGGAGAAGAGAGGAAAGGGAGGGGGGAAGGAGAAGGAGGAAGGGAGAGAAGAGAAAGGGAGGAAAGGAAAGGAGGAGGAGGAAAGGAAGGAGAAGGAAAGAAGAAAAGAGAAGAGAAAGGGGAGGAAGAGAGGGAAAAAGAAAGAGGAAGAGGAAGGAGTGTTGTGCAGTGAGCAGACCGGATGACAAGAACCCGGGCTGCGCTGAGAGGTAGGTTTCCTCCTACTCACGGTTATTTTACGCCTAGGGTCGGTGTATTGGCCTCACGGGTTTGTTCGGTTTTCCGGCCGAGTTTAGATGTTGTGTGGTTTTGTTTGTGATTGTGTGATGGTCAAAGACCAGTTTCTGAGGTTTTGGGACTGTCCAAGCCCGAACAACGCGTGCGGAATGCAAAATCCAGGCAAAATGGCAACGGGTGTGCCCAAATTTCCGCACACCCTTGTGAATCGGCCGTGTCAACTTTGGATGACCATAACTTTCTCATCCGAACTCCGATTTGTGCGTTCTTGGACTCTACGGAAAGCTCGTTGAGTCTAGAATTTAATAAAATAAAGTTCTCAGCCAAATTATAGGCTGGTGTGTGGGCACCAGGTCACGGATAGTTTAGAAAATAGTTCATTTGGTTTCCAAAACTTACATTTTGAGCCCAGGTTTTGTGATCGAAAATGCTTGGGATGCATATGGCGAGCAAGGAATTGCGTGTTGGATGTTTGTGTGGTATTTACAAAAGCTGGACTTCTGGACTAAGTCACGAGATTATTCCTTAGGCGACATGGCGGTTATGGCAGGAATGGCTAATGTATTATTATTGCCATGAATTCAATGACATCTTGAACATGTGAAATTATGTGATAAAGATGGAAATAATTATATGCATTGGGTCGTATAGTAGACATATGTCTCGGCTTAAGAACAGATTATGGCATTACTTGCCTAGTAATGGCTGGTATTACTAATACATGCTTGAATGATGTGTTGACATGAATGAGCGAATGATAGAAATATGTAGTGCATGCTTATGTGATGTATTGATTTGAATATGTGGAATATTAACATGACTGCATGTATGTTAAATATATGAAATATTGTGTGCATTAGACATGAGTGTTCATAGCACACACATAGTGTATGGTGTAGAATGTCCATGTAGAGGTCTTCATACATTGGTCATAGGTTTGAGTGCAGTGGCACAAATTGCCTTGCATTGGTGTGCGGTAACACCACATTACATGAAAGTGTGTTCATGGTATTGATTTGGCACTGCGTTTGGTGTTGAATCGTGTGGGCTTGGGGGTGGAATGATCGGTGAGTTCCACGGTGTTAGCGAAAATGGAAAATGGAAATGTGTCGGGCGTAGCCGTGGGGATAAGATACCCTCGGTGAACACAAACACAGTTCAAACGGCGTATCCACTTGGTGAAAGCTTGAAAAATGTCGGAGGTGTAGGGCCGCGGTGAGACCCCGAAAAGTTCTGTTGCCCAAAAAGACACGAAATAATTAAATAAATATCACATAGACTACGGGTTGTGAGATGGGAGTCGGGATTGACTCGGTATTGATTTCCCATTGGCACTTGCATTGGGTAGTGGTCGGAGTTGACTTCGGTGCCAGGCGTGTGAGTGTCGTCTCATTACATGCATGTAGATTTTCCATAATAAAGGCAACGCATGTATGCGGATTGGTTGTTAGTTTGGCGTAAATGATCACTTCTGGCGTGCGGCTTAGGTCTGGAATAGCCCTGTAGGATTGTGCATGCTGGGCGTTAGCTCTCAGTCGTGGGACCCCCTTTGGTCTGAAGACAAGTCCGGGCGGACCGACGCTCCTTAGGGCCCAGATTATGAGAGCGGGCGGTTGTGGCTATGATTCTTGTTTTATGTATATATTAGAATGAACTAGTTTTAATATATGTTTTGTATTAAGAGTGATGTAATAACTCTTGGATCTATAGAGGTATGGTCTTGTAGGTATGGATGAGTATGGATGATGGGCCACATTGGTTCATTTACTGAGTATGGGTTTCATGATATGAGACACACGGGTTTCGGAGTAGGTTGACGGTGGTCAGCAGGACCCCCCGAGATTTGGGGTGTCCGCGACAGTATCGAGCATGGGCTATCTGAATGCACAGGGCTCGGTGGGGCATGGGTCTAGGACATGTTGTTAATGTTTAGGAGCATCAAAGCTTAGTATGGATTGGTGTTGGAGCTTGGGTTAGAATTACCTAGTGCTTGATATCAAGATCATAGTTTGTTATCAAGGTCTAGGTAGGAGGTTACTGGATCCTGGTGATTAGATCACGGCATGCATTGTGTGTTTTTTTATGTATGCTTTGATTGTATGTGTGTGATTGTGTGTTACAAATTATGTGAATTATATACGTGGTAGGATATATATAGGAAATGTGAACATTAGGGTTGAGAAACGTAACCTTAGGAGTTCGGGAAACAAACGGATGGTTCGGGATATTAGATGCAGTATTGGATTTGGCATGTGTGCTAATAGTAGGACCACGAAATTATTCTAAACTATTTATTTGACTTATGTAAATGGCAGAAGTAGAGGAAGGAGCTTAGAGGTTGAACCTTAGACGAGCCAGCTACATGTGAATTCTCCTAGGAATAAGGCAAAAATTGATCGAATATGTCGAAGGATTTGAGTTAGAGATCTCCCAGGGATTCTACTCCCGCGGTGGACCTTCGAGGTCATGGACGTGTCGAGTTCGAGGTCATCTCGGGATGGGTAGTTGGCCGGCACATCGGGTTGTCTGGGTGTGGCTGTATGAGAGTTGCGCCTACACCCAGACGGTACTTGTGTTGTGTTCGAAAATAGGCGCGATCTTCACCATCTTTGTATGCGATTCACGATGCGACAGACGGTTAGCCAGGTTGTGTAACGCACATGGAGGCGAGTGAGCGGGATATGATCACCTCGGAATTTGGTTTTTGAAATGCGGGGATGTTTTAGAGCGAGCTACGGGATTACCTCCAGGGATGTAGACTTTCGCATTGAGTTGTATCTGTTAGTAGCCCATTTCTATGACTCATAGGATGGCGCCGGTCGGGAGCTCAGATCCCGAATCTGAGAGTTCTTGGGCAAGGGGTTTCATTAGGCAAACGCCGCCCATGAGGTGCACCAGGTTACATTTACAAGAAGAAGGGTAAGATCCTTGACTATGCATCGATTCTGAGCCGATTGAATAGGGTTACAATCAGATGGTATCCTTCTAGGGATTGATGACTTATTGATCGATTGAAATTGCGAGTCTACTCAGATAGACCGCGCTGGTTATATCAGTTGAGAGATTTGGAAGGCCCGAAGGCGTACAAAGGCGGCGTTCGGAGACAGCCGTATGGGCACAGTTACGGTGATTCCTTTGGATTGACAAATGCCTTGGCCGGCATTCATGGACCTCATGAATAGGGTGTTCCCAGCCCTATCTAGATCAATTTGTTGTGGTCTTTGTTGATGACATCACGATCTCTACTCCCGATCGGAGGTGGAGAATGAGGATCTTTCGAGAATCGTCTTTACGGCTTTTGAGGATCATCAATTGTATGCCAAGTTCGGTGAGGTGCAGTTTTGACAGGGGTGGGTTTCTTGGGACACGTGATGTCGACTTCGGGCATGTCGGTGGACCGGGGAAGGTGAGGCTATGATGGAGTTGGGGAGGCAGGAAGTCGGTCTTCGAGATACGTGGTTTCTTGGGATTGGCGGGGTGTGCGGAGGTTTATAAGTTTCTCCGGCTAGCGGCACCTATGACAAGATTGACCGGGAAGGAGTCGAGTTTGTATGGGATGACTCATGAGCGGCGTTCAGTGAAAGAGGAGGGCTTACTTTAGCTCCTGATGCAATAGTCGAGGAGAGGGACGAGGTACCACGATTATTACTATGATGCTTCAAAAGGGTGGCCCAGGGTGTGTTCTTATGCGATCCGGAAGGTTGGCTTATGGTTCTCGGTAGTTAAAGAATGTGGCGAGTACCGCATGACATGGAGTTGGCGTAGTAGTCTTCGCCTTGGTGGCGCAGCTACTTATATGGTGGCAGTTCGAGGTGTTTCAAACCTGAAGTCAAATACATCTTCACGTGAGACCTCAACATGAGGCAGCGTAGGTGGATGGAGTTTTTGGAAGATTATGACTTCACTTTGCATTACCATCCCGGTAAGGAAAATGTGGTGGCTGATGCGCTTAGCTGAAAGTCACAGGGAGTATTGGCTAGTATAGCTTCCCGGGAGTGGCGGATGCTCGAGACAGTGGGGCAGTTCAGACTACAATACGATGAGCAGGCTCAAGGTACCTTGGGAAGTATGATGGCTAAGCGCCTCTGCGAAGCCCGAGTGATGGGAGTCGGTGCGGGACCCGGGGCAGGCGCCTCATCGGGCCGGTGCGGTCGGGTACAGCGAGGGCCGAAGGTGGGCGATCCACACGGATGGTAGTCTTCGGTGTAAGGGACGGGTTGTGAGATCCCCAGTCGACGGATTTGAGGGAGGAGATCCTCAGGGAGTTCCATTGCTCCCAATTCGTTGTGCATCTAGGTGGCACGAAGATGTATCATGACCTTCGTCGCCAGTATGACTGGAGCGGGATGAAGAGGCATGTCGGGGATTTTGTCCGACGGTGTCTCACGTGCCCGGTAGTCGGTGAGCACCGGAGCCGGCTACTCCGGCCATTAGAGATGGCGGAGTGGAAGTGGGCATCACGATGGACTTAGGCTCACTTGCCCACGGACATCGCGGGGCTTGCATGATGTGATATGGGTTATAGTGGACCGACTCACCAGAGTGAGCCCATTTCTGGCCATGCGGATGACCTTCTGCGGAGAGTGCGGGTTATATACGGGAGATAGTGCGGTTGCGCCCAATTTCAGTCTCCGCAGTATCGGATCGGGATCCTCGATTTCTGACGCTGAGTTCTGAAGAGTTTTGACCGTAGGGACCGCGACTTTTCGATGATGGCTTTTCATCCTTAAACGGATGGTTAATCAAAGCGGACTATTCAGGTTGTAGAGGACATGCTGTGAGCATGCGTCTGGATCTGAGGTATTTGCGGGAGGAGCACGCCCAGCATGATAGAGTTCGCTCTGATAACGATTATCGGCGAGTATTAGGATAGCGCCCTATGAGGCTCTCTATGAAGGCCATGGAGTCCTGCAAATATGTTAGGCAGTAGGAGAGAGCTCCATCAGTCCCAGGTGATTAGAACACCTCCGGACAGGTGGGTATGATCAGGAAGAGAATCTCCTTCTTTGCTTCCGGAGCCCAGAGGAAGAGTTACGGCGATGTCACGGCTGACGATCTCTGAAGTTCAAGGCGGGTGATCATGTCTTCTTGAAGGTGATGCTAAGGAGGTAGTTAGATTCGGCAAGCGAGGGAAGGTAGTCGCCAAGGTACATTGGACCCTTTTGAGGGTACTCGAGAGGGTGGGCAGTGGTTCAACGTGTCGGTTAGCGTTGCGAGTTTGTCGGCGTTCATGAGACAACAAGTCACTATGCTTGGTACACCAGATCAACTCATATAGTGGATTGGGGGGCTTGTGTTGTCTGGATCGGGACAGCCGAGGAGGACGGTGCATATCATGAATAAGCCAGTAGGTTTTAGTGGCGAGATCGTGAGGCTTGTAAAGGTGTTGTGGGCGCCGGCAGAGTCGAGGAGCGACATGGGCGCGGGACACGTGCGAGCCAATAATCCCTTCTTGTTCGACGGGGAAGGTGTGTTTTCTAGTCATTAATGTTTCAAATGACTATTGCATATGCATGTGTTTGAATGTGTATGTATGCGAAAATTTCGGGACGAAATTATTTTAAGGGGGGGAGAGTGTAAAACCCGTGAAAATTTTAAATTTAATATTTTCAGATAAAAAGGGGGAAAACGATAGTTTGCGGAATAGTCAAAAGAAAAGTTGGGATTTTTCTAGATCTCGGATGACAAAAAGATTACTTGCAGCATTGGAATCGTCTCGTGAAAATTAGCTACCCAGTCAAATTTCGTTGAATTCCAAGATAGTCGAGATTTGGCGTATTTAAATGCGTGTCGGGCGACACATGGCGAGCCATGTGGATGACACATGGCGAACCATGTGGTGACACATGGCAAGCCATGTGGTGACATGTGAAGCCATGTGTCAAATAACACAAAGCATGCATGTGTGACTATAACAGCCATGTGTGTATTGCTCTTTATGCCATGTGTCGAGCATGCATAACTCTTGCCATGCCACATATAAGCCATAGGCTGTTGGTAGGAGGAAAGGAGAGCTCCCATTGGTCGTGGAGCAGCAGGGGAGAAAGAGGAAGGGAGGGAAGGAGAAGGAGGAGGAAAGGAGGAAGAGAAAGGGAGGGAAAGGAAAGGGAGGAAGGGAGAAGGAAAGGAGAAAGGAAAGAAGAAAGAGAAGGAAAGGGGGGAGGAAGAGAGGAAAAAGAAAGAGGAAGAGGAAGGGTGTGCGTTGAGCGGGCCAGGACGGCAAAGAACCGGAAGCTGCGCTACAAGGGGTGGACGCTGGTTATTTTACGCCTAGGGGTCGTGTATTGGCCTACGGGTTTTGTTCGGTTTTCCGAGCGAGTTTGGATGTTGTGTGGTTTGTTTGTGATTGTGTGATGGTCAAAGACCAGTTTTACGGGGTTTTGGGACTGTCCAAGCCCGAACACTGTGTTCTGGAATGGCAAAATCCCGAGCAAAGGAAATGGCAAGCGGTGTTGCCCAAATTCCGCACACCCTTGTGAATCGACTTGGGTGTCAACTTTGGGCCGGCCATAACTCTCTCATCCGAACTCGATTCGCGTTCTTAGACTCTGAAACTCGTTAGTCACAGAATTTAATAAAATAAAGTTCTCAGCCAAATTATAGGCTGAAAATTGGGCTGGGTCACGGATAGTTTAATAAATAGTTCATTTTGGTTTCCAAAACTTCTGTTTTCGGAACCGGTTTGTGATCGAAATGCTTGGGACTGCATATGGCCTGAGCAAGGAGTGCGTGTTGGATGTTTTGTGTGGTATTTACAAAAGCGGACTTCACGGACCTAGTCTAATTATTCCTTAGGCAAGCATGGCCGGTTATGGCAGGGAATGGCTAATGTGTGTTATTGCCATGAATTCGATGACATCTTGAACATGTGAAATTATGTGATAAAGATGGAAATAATTATATGCATTGAGTCGTATGATGACATACTAATGTCTCGGCCCCGAGAACATGAATTATAATTACTTGCCTAAGTAATGGCTGGAAGTATTTAATACATGCTTGAATGATGTGTTGACATGAATGAAGTAAATGATAGAAAATATGTAGTGCATGCTTATGTGATGTACTGATTTGAAAATGTGGAATATTAACATGACTGCATGTATGTTAAATATATAAATGTTGTGTGCATTAGACATGAGTGTCCATAGCACACACATAGTGTATGGTGTAGAACGTCCATGTAGAGGTCTTCATACATTGGTCATGGGCTTGAGTGCAGTGGCACAAATTGCCTTCCATTGGTGTCTTGTGGCATACATTACATGAGGGATGTGTTCATGGTATTGATTTGGCCTTGCGTTTGGTGTTGGTGTGTGGGCTTGGAATGGGACAAGTCAATTGAGTTCCACAGTGTTAAGCGAGATGGAAAATGAAATGTGTCGGGCGTAGCAAGTAGGGGATAGATACCCCCTCGGGTGAAAAACACAGAAAACACAGTTGAAGCAGTATCCACCGGTGAAAGCAGAAAAATGTCGGAGGTGTAAGAGACCCTGCGGTGAGACCCAGTTCACATTGCCCAAAAAGACACGAAATAATTAAATAAATATCACATAGACTACGGGTTGTGAGATGGGAGTCGAGATTGACTCGGTATTGATTTCCCATTGGCACTTGCATTGGGTAGTGGGTCAGAGGTTGACTCGGTACTTGGGGCATGTAGAGTGTCGTCTCATCATGCATGTAGATTTTCCATAATAAGACAACATGTATGCACGGATTGGTTGGTTTGGCTGTGAAATGATCACTTACCGTGATGCATAGGTGCGGAATAGCCCTTGTAGGATTTATCCGTACTGGGCGTTAGCTCACCCCGTGGTAGGACCCACTCCAGTGCAGGAGCAAGTCCGAGGCGACGGCCGCTCGCCGAGGCGGCCCAAAGAGATTATGACGGTGATTTGTGGCATGATTAACTTGTTTTATGTATATATTAGAATGAAGCTAGTTTTAATATATGTTTTGTATTAAAGTGATGTAATAACTCTCTTGGATCTATAGAAATTTATGGTCTTGTAACCGTATGGATGAGTATGGATGATGGGCCCTATTGGTTCATTTCTTCCAGTATGGGTTTCTTGATATGAGACACCTGAGGTTTCCGTGGGTTGACGATTGGTGTGGGACCCCCAGGATTTGGGGTGTCACATTGTGGGCTCTTGCAGAGTACATGAAGAACTGCATTTCCTTGTCATCCGTAGGAGAAAAGCTCAAATAATGTTGAGTGATGCGAAGCACTTTCGATAATATTGTAAACTAAATGAAAGGTTTACCTATCCCATGGTAAAGTATTCTGAACAATTGTTTGTGTAGAACACAACACTCTTTGAGCATATAATAAAACTATTATTATTATTAAAACAATAGTAATTACAACAAGACCACAATTAGAATTCACACACTAAAACCACTTATACCATGAGACTCTTTGCTACTTCTTCTTCTCTCTTGATGATTTACAGAAGTTGCGAGAAGGAGGATTTATAGTAGTGCAAGTGAAATAACAACCACAAATTATACTTTTCATAATGACCACACAAACAACTTCACCATTTAACACCACATAAATATTACACCTACCTAAGGATGAAAATATCGGTTTCGATAGATATATCGATATTTGGATTTTACGGATATATCGGAGATATATCGGTGGATATTTTTATATAAATATCGGTAATTAAAAATTATTCAAAATTAAAAATATATTTAAGTTACATATCAAAATTATTTTGAAAACAAAGGAAATGATGATATCAATTAGATTTTATTTTTTTATATTCTTTTACTATATTATATTTGTTTATTAAAAAAATATAATTATTTTTATTAAAATATATTTAATCACATTTAAAAAATAAATTATTTATACCATGATTTATACAAAATATTTTATTCAAAATTTAATTTGAAATTTATTAGTATAATAATAACATAAATTATAATATAATATTTTATATATTTATATTTAGTTATTATAAAGGTTAGTTATTATAAATAGTAATAGACTATATATTGTGGCTAACCGAGGAGTCGTTGACAAACCATCAACCTATGAGAACTGCATTGGATATTGGGTAACCCGATGCACACTACTAAATCCCATTTAGCAGACGTGGTGGTAACAATTAAATGTCACTTTGGTTCCATTTATCCATATTCATTTGAAACATGCGAGTCATAATTTAAGCAGCTATAAAGGTTTATTTAAGCTAAATGCGCTAATAAAATTACAAGTTAGAACTAGATTGTTCAAAACATTTTACAAAAAGGTTATTAAAAGCCACATGTTAGCTTTCTTCTGAAATAAACATCTCGAATGGCGTAAGTTAAGCTAATGTACGATGCACTTTTTGAAATATTTTCCTTTATAGGGTGACTACATGTCGATGAAAAACTTCATACAAAATCTACTTCGATCCCACCTAAGTGCACATGCAATGGTCATGTTCCACATTCACCTTCCAAGTAAAAACATATGCCCTTTCGACTATGGAATCCTACATGTCATGCCATGAAATGAGACGAGACTCAATCCTGTACCATGACTCGAGTCCTTACCGACTCTCACCACACAATGCAAATGCCCATGTGTGATAAACAGTCATTGATGAATCGTATCAATGAACACTTTTGAAATAAAAAGTTGTGTGTTTATAAACCAAAACTTTTTATGGATAACGTCATTCAAATGATCTTTTTATAATTAAAACCGTGTGTTTTGTGGGCAGCGGATTTCCGAGGTCTCATCGCAGGACTCTACAAGCCTTCCTACACTTTTTTGAATTTAACCGTTGGAGTGTATGAACCGGTACTAGGTCTTTCACCCGAAGGAGTTTCTAGCCCTTCTTGCTATTACCCACCACATGCACTTTTTTCCATATTATACGTCGTGCATTTCTGTTGAACTATCATCCAACGGTATAAACCCACGATCAATCCTGAAATGTGGTATTGATTCGAAATCATGCACCCACACCTGTAATCGATGTTCAGTGCATATGCAATGTGATACTCATATTTGCATCTTGATATATAATACTTAGTATGTAATGAATGCCATATGGACACTCTGAAGTCATGTATCATGCATACATCATGGGCCATTATATTATGGACATATAATTTAAAAACCAAACAATCATCTCGATGTCATGTATTCAAACACACATATATTAATGTTCAAATTGGTGCCACAAAGCATGTCATTCAAACTCAAGCAGTACAACTTGATCCTCAGGGCAGATTGTGGCATAAGGATGTACACCGGATTGTGGCATAGAGATGCCCACGAAATAGTCCTGAATTGATTAACTAGGCCGCGAAACCGACCACGGCAGTCTCAATATAGGCCATAAACAACCCCAAATAAAACCACAAAACAGGCCATAATTATGTCCCATAAATTGTTAAACAACCTAAGTTGTGGCAATCCTTAGAAATGGACCATAACTTGAGTTGTAGAGGTCCAATTTATGTGATTCAAAAGCCTAACATCAAGTTCACATATGTAGATACGCTTTCTATGAAGAACACGAGAAAGGGACCAAAATTTGGACACAAGGCGTGCGACCTGAATGTGGAAATCTCGGGAAAGGGACCATAACTTAATTGTAGATGTCCAATTTAGGTGATTCAAAAGCCTAACATCAATTTTATAGATGCATCTACAATATCTATAAAGAACATGAGTCAAAATCCTCAGTTTCAACTTAACCATTACAAGCGAAGTGAGTGTAGGGATTAAAAGCGAGTATACATAAAAAAATCGAGTCAAATATCCCTTAGAATGGAAATAAACCAAAGAATGAAGAATCTCAACCTCTTTGAGCATAGCCCTCATCGAGTAGACGGACTTTAACTCTTAACCCGACGAACTCCGACCATCGGAACACCAGTAGATCAGAGGAGGAAGTCTCGGATCTTCCTATCTCCTTCCCTTTCTTTTTTTCCTTTCTTTCCCTCTTTCTTTCTTTCTTCCCTTCCAATCTTTCTTTTCTTTCCTCTCTTTGTTTCTCTCCATCGATTCCCTCCCCCATTCTCACTTATCCTCTCTTTGTATAGACTTGACACATGGCTCTTATCATGCCATGTGTCCATGTGTCATGCCATATGTCCTCCACTTGTTTAGGTCCCTTTTTTGCCCCCAAAACGCTTTATTTCATCTCAGTTTAAGTTCAAAAATTTTTTTGTATGAACTCATCAAGTTTCCAACTTCCAGAATTTTCTTAAAAAGCCCACTTTCGGGGTCACTGAACACCTGCTGCCTCGAAAAGTGTATAAATCTGCCTATTTGGAATTCAATGAAATTTTCCTAGGCAGCCCCAGACTTCTGAATGAACTGCTTGTTGATGGTCGTTTCATTGACTTAAGATTCAAATTTACCCGGGTTTTACATTTGTTCCTCAAAAGAATTTCGTTTTGAAATTCACACCCATATACGCATACTATCACATGCATGTGGACAGTCGTTTTCATATCAAAGGACTAATAAAACATACCTTCATCCTTAAACAAGAAAGGATAGTTGGTACGATTAGTGTCTTCTCGCTCGCATGTTGCCTCTTCCACTCCCTAATGATGCCACAACACCTTCACTAGACTCACGGTCTTATGTTGCAAACACTGTTCTGGTATCCATGATACGTGCTTCCTCCTCGAAAGTTCTATCATCGATAATAAACGCCCGTCCACTACATGAGTCCGATCTGGAATGTACTTTCGGAGAATGGAGACATGAAATACCACATAGACACGGATAAGCGGTAGCATGATGGAATTTAGCAGACACCGGTATAACTCTCTGACTCAACATGGCTAGAAGAAGAAGGATAGCTCTCCCTCCTCTTATCTTTAACACCCAAATCCCAGATGTTACGTGCATCATCTACCTCCCTCTCAATGGTCATAGTTGTCTTCATCATCAAGCCCATGTCTTGAAGGAGGAATCCTACAATTTCACCTTGGATGATTCGGACAATCCCTTAAATTTCGGCACTTTGGCCATGTCGCAGCCCACGTAATCATCAGCGGCGGCTAATTCGATAAACTTAGCCCGTATTCAGCTTCTTTGTCATTGTCCCTTGTTTCAATTCCAAAAACTCACGAGATTTTGCATGTCGAGTAGATGCTGGGAAAAACTTTCCCATGAAGAACTCTCGAAACTCTTCCCATGTCATTGCCTCCAAGTCCTCGAGGCTTTAACCTAATCCCACCACACTTGGGATTCACCGCTAGGCGGAATGGCTAGCTGCCCAGTGTCATCGGAGGTGATCTTCATACCTTCCATAATCTTTCTGACTTAGCGGAACCAATGATCAGCTACCATTAGGTGCCTTCCTCCCCTGAAGGTTGGAGGATGGTGTGCCTTAAACCTTAGGAGGTTACTTGACCCTTCCTGGCTCCTAGTTGCACTATCCTGTGCAATGGTGGCAGCCATAGCACTCGCCTGTGCAATAGTAGTCGCAGCACCAATAGCCTTTATGAAGGCTTTTTAGTTAAAGGCTAGTGGTCATGAGTTTGCTGCACTTGCACCACTGGCGTCATCTTCCTCAACTAGCCTTCTACATATGTCAAGTGGCAATAGAGTATTACATGGTATCCAACAATGGTAGTCAAGTTTAAACTTCTATCCATGAGTTTCAATCAGCTAAAAGTCATATTCTACATCAGGATCCTTTACTAATAGTCTCACAAGCTATTCATAAGTTAGTTGATGATGAGACACGTCTTTAGACTGATCCCATTTCTATCCAGCCTATGGTTCATGCTACTCCAGCTGATGTTTCATAGATTGCTACTCCTGTTTTTCCCTCTGCCAATTCATCTACCTATGTTTCCAAAGGCAAAGGGAATAATAATAGAATGTTTATAACAATAGAAGTTCTTCTTATCTGCGATTCTGTAGAACAAAGATCATTCGGGTGGCTTTGTTACACTTGTAAGCATATGCTTCAGAACACTACTGCTTTGACCCAGTCTGAATTATCAGCTATGGACTCTCAATCTAACTCTGATCCTGCCTCATCTCTCTCTATATAAGATCTACAGGATATGGTTAATCAGGTTCATCTTCCATCTTCCAGTGCATCCAACACTACTCTTTCTACGATATCAGGTACTTCTCCTACGTGGCTTCTTGATTCTACTTGCTGTAATCATATGACTTCTTCTCCTAATGTTGTCTCTTCACACACTTCTACTTCTCTCCCTACCATATATATTGCAAATGGTTCTCCTATGCATGTCTCTTATCTTGGTAATGTCTCTACACTAACCTTATCTGTTTCCAATGTTTACCAGATTTCCTAACTCACTCATAATCTTCTATATGTTGGGAAACTCACTAAACTTGGTTTTTCTCTAACCTTTTCTTCTACTGGTGTGGTTGTGTAGGATTCTGAAACGGGAAGATCGTTAGGACCGCACATAAGGTCGGAAGGTTGTTTGAGCTCATCTTTCTTCATCCTCACGAGTCCTCTCGTCTCTCACATACGCTCCCTCAGATAGAGCACCTTCTCTCTTTCTTAATGGTGTTCTCACCTTGGTCATGAATCTATAGGAGTTAAACAACCTACAAGGTTTATTGAGTTCAGTTCAAATAAAGTTTTGATTGTATGCCTTGTCGAATTTGGTAAACAAAGCGCTACCATTTAACCATGATGTTTTCTCGTACTCTCCCCACTTTGATCTTATTCATTCTGATGTATGGGGTCCCTCTCCCATTACTCGGGGTGGGTCACGTTATTTTGTTATTTTTGTGGATGATTTTTCAAGATAAACTTGGATTTATCTCTTCAAAAATCGTTCTGAACTTTCTCAAATATATCGTGACTTTACCAAAATCATTGAAACACAGTTTTCTAAACCTATCAAAGTTTTCAAATATGATAATGCCCAAGAATATAAAGCCCATTAATTTACCTCTATTCTACATCAATTTGGTATTGTTCCTCATTCCTCTTGTACTACTTCCTCTGAAATTCACGGTTCTGAATAAAGATGCAGGCGATTAAATTCGTGAGTGATGCAAACCGGAATATCGACAGAACAAAGTATATTATTTTTCTACATTTTCTATTCTGTGGATACCTCTGGTAAGTTACAGATGTTCGTCAAAATTTTCCCATATATGTAATCGTTTGATTCATTGACATAATACCTCGGATGGCGGAGTGTTCATGGGTGTACAGTATATGATGTTTGACTACCATTCGACGAATACCTATGGGAAAATGCCGATGATCATTCCGTGATAATTTTCATTGTGGTGATCTTCGAATGCCGTTGATGTTCTGACAGTACCGACATGACAGACACCTCTGGGACATCTAGATTATTAGTAGTATCTTGTTTGTGATATTTGTCTTAATGATATTATTAATATAATTCGTTAATTATAATAATAATTAAATTTATAAATGAAATAATTTAAATATTTGGAAATAACATATCGAAGTAAATATTATTTGCTTCTATGATATATATATATGTATATATATAATATATATATATATATAATCTTATTTATAAATTAATATATAGGTGATAGATGATATATATAATATTTTCAATTTATTTAGCATTAGTCATTGTTGCTTAGTGGATCCTCCATGTTTTCCCAAGTTCAAGGTCTGGAGTTCAAAACCCCTTGAATGCATATTTTTCTTGATTTTGGTAAACTAACAAAATACCGGCCAGTTTTAAGTAGGTAAATTACCGAAGCAGTTACCTACGAATTTTGTTGGTATTTGTCCCCGATTTCCTGACTTACCTACCACTTTTCCACAGTTCTGACGGAATTTCGTGGGTAATTTACTGCAGTTGATTTTCGGGTTGGTAATTTATTTACCTACGCCACAACAACCTACGAAATATAGTTGTCGATTCATTAAGAGTAAATTTAATTACCGACGAATTGTTTATATTACCTCTGAGATTTTCGGTAGGTGGCGTAATTTCTTGTAGTGTTCTCGGCAAAATGACGGGGCTGAGCTGAAACTTAGATCATATTCTTGATGTTGTTGTAGCTACTATGGCTGCTTCTCTACTCGGTTTGGGAAGGCGCTCTTCTTGCCTTACACAGCCAATCGGTGTCCTTCTCCCATTGTTTAGAATCAAACTCCTTATGATATGTTGTTTGGTTCTTCTCCCTCCTATGACTCACTTAGAGTCTTTGGATGTTTATGTTTTGTTCTTCTTGAATCACGAAAAGCAAACCCCGAGTCTTGTTCTTGTTGTGTTGTTTTCTTGGGTATGGAATTGGTCAAAAGAGTTTATAGGTGTTATATGATCCATTAGCAAATGTCTTCGTGTTTCTCGGCATGTGGTCTTTTGAAACACGAAAATGTTTACCAACTACCTCATGTTCTTGTTCCCCTATTCCCTCTTATCGATCCTCTAGCTACCGAACGGTCCGACCAGATAGGCGGATCAACTAGAATGAAGGATCAGACCTGAAACCACAAGATACCGATTAATTCTTTTATGTACCTTTATTAAATTTTCTTTTTCAAAAAATGTGTGACTAGAAATCCCTGCTCCTTCGAATGAGCGGATTCGAGGCAGGAGCCTAGTTTACTCTGACCGTTTTTATTTTAATCTTATCAAAACGTTTTATTTAAGTCATTTCATTTTAGAATTCTCATTTGAAAAGAATTTAGTGTAGGCCCATAAACATTTGTCTTATACAATTTGGTTACAAAATGGTGTGTGCCTTTACAAAAGCGATATACAAAACATATTTTCAGAGTTTAACCGCTGGTTCACAAATAACATGGGTTCAAAAAGAGTTGATATGCATATGTGGGTATACACTTATACGTATGACTTTCTCTGTGACTATGCGGCTTCTTGCTCTTGGCCTTCTTTATGTTTACTTAGAAACACCGCACATAGATAAAACTCACAGGCTAAACATTTTCATGCTTAGTGGTTCTATCTGATTCTATTCGATTTTCTAATTTCACTTGACATGCATTTATCATAAAATCATGCCTTTGTATCAAACTATACTCATGCTTATTCATTTCGCATGCTTTCACTTTACAAATCATTGATCATATAAATATATGCATTTTCACATGCAGCAAATCATACCACAATTCAATTCATGAGATTCAAGCGTACACTCTTAAAGATGTGTTTGATTTACAAATCCCATTTCTCTGAGTCTCAACCTCTAAGCTAACTATCACACATGTCTGTGATGAATGAATGTGATGCATCCGAATCAAATAATACCCTTGCCCATAGGCGAGATATCATAAACATACCTGTGGCGGCGATACGCTACCTCGGTCGATTGTGTGATAAGCGTGGACATGACTGCGAACCCATAATGTGCGGCACATTGGGCCGCGTCACGGCAGGCCCATGCAGCTACACATTTGTTTGTGTGGCAAGAGGTGTTTGTGCAACACCTTGGGGCCCGATCTTTGGTTCTTCTAACCATAGGGGATGGAGGAATAAGAAAGCGTCGATCTTCCCACTTGATGGCCCCAGGACTACATTGTCCGGAACCTGGGAATCCACAGGATCTTTGCCTGCGGCGATCAGCTTCATATGTCGGTCGTGCGGAAATAATCGTCATTTGTCCCGCTTGATTGGGATCCCTAGCCTAACCTTGGCCCTGATGGCCTCAGCTCTAGAACCCTAGTGAACTAGAATTCTTTGGCTTCTTTCTCGAACTAGAAGAAGACTAACTCTCCTTCTCCTTGCCACTAGCACCCGCATCTCGGATGCTCTGTGCATCCTTTATCTCTCTCTCTATGACCATAACTATTTTGACCATAGAGTCCATATCCTGTAGGAGGAGTCCCACAATCTTGCCCCGGATGGACAACTTTAGTCCATTTACAAATTTCCTCACCTTGTCCATATCTGTGGCCACGTAGCCATCATCAAAATGGGCTAACTATGTGAACTTAGCCACGTACTCCATCACTGCCATCATTACTTGCTTATGCTCTAGGAACTCTTGGGCCTTTGCATGTCTAGCAGTGGCCGAAAAATACTTGCCCATGAAGAGCTCATTGAACTCTACCCAAGTCATTGCCTCTGAGTCCCTAGAGGTCTTAACCCAGTCCCACCACACTTGGGACTCACCCTCCCAATAGAATGCGGCTAGTACGGTCTTGAATTTGCATCGAAGGTGATCTCCATAACCTCCAATATCTTCTCGATCTGCCCGAACCAATGGTCTTCCACCATCGCATCCCCTCCCCCTGTGATGTTGGGGGATGATGCTTCTTAAAATTCTGGAGGTTACTCGGACCTCCCTGACCCCCAGTTGCACTAGCCTATGCAAAACTGGTGAATGCAGCGCTCATGGCCTTCTTAAAGGCATGCTCATCAAAAACGGGTGGTGCCTGACTAGCACTTCATGGACGACCTCTACATCCACGCCCTCGACTTGCCATCTACACATGTTAAGTGAAAACATAGTTATTAAATTTCTATCTCAGTCTAACTAGTAGTTCACACGCCAACCACTAATAGACTTAGCCATCTTGAACTAACACGTTCATCACCTTTTTCTTTAGTGGTGCTAATCACCAACCACTTATACAAATTCAGTCGATTTCCCGAAATTTTAATGTTGATATTGTTTTGAACCCTAAGGTTATGTTTTCTAACCCTAGTGTTCCATATACCATTTCTCATGTATATATTTCATATAATTCAAGCACACATCACACATATCAATTAAACAAAGTGCACAATGAATGCATGATCTAAACTCGTGCCCCATAGAGTCCTAGGTATTCGTGTACCTAAGCTATGATACCAAGCTATGACACCCTTATCCTAGGGGTCCCGTTGACAATCCGTCCTTTGTGGGCTTGTGGATATCAGTTAGATATCTCACATGTCTCCATATATCGAGACCCATTCTGCATATTCAATTCACGTAAAAAATATGATATACTATAATCACATTCTCTCTACAGTCCCTTTCATATGTACACGTTTTGGTTCTGCTCGAATATAATACAAGACCTAAAAGAAAAAAAACAAATTCGTGTCCGACTCTCATCCCATGTGCGGTCCCATATGCGGGTCAGCCACCTATACTGGACCTATACCTGAATGAGGATCACGGCGGGAGTGAGCAATGCCCGATGAGTAAATTCACCATAGTACTCCTTTAAGTCTTGTGTACAGTAGTCATGTCCTTGTAAAAACGCATTCAATCAAGATTATGCAAACCTAAAATGGAATTTTACATGCCATGAATGAAATGCGACCCACCATGTCCCATGTACCTAGTCCTCACCGACTCCCTCACACATGCAAAGCCAAGTGTGAAAAAACCAGTCATTGGTGTTTCACCCAAAGACTCGACTCATTGAACCGACCTCCAATACTCATTTGAATTATCATCAAATTTCGTGTGTTTGTTATAGAGATGTCATTTTCGAGGTCTCAGCGGGATCGTCATAAATCCTTCCGACATTTTTATGGACTTTCATAAGCATTGATCATGTTTAGCATATAAATTTAGGTCTTTCACACAGGGATCTATCTTGTTATACCAACCACATGTATATATATTTTTATTTTTATTTTTCTTATTTTATACCACTATGAGTCTCAATTGGACGCTGTCCGTTTTGAGCTCACCACACATTCACCAAGTATGGTGAATTAACCATTTCTATGCACCCACACCCGACTCGACGCGATGTTACCTTGCATATGCAATGCTAATGTCACTGCAATTTCTCATGTTACATGTATGATGCACACTATATGAACCATTCTCATCGATTGTAATTTTCAATTACCATGAAAAACATATATCGCAAGCATATAAGTTCAATGTCGATCCATGACTGAACAATTAATATCATACAACCTTCCTTAGGGTAACTCATGGCAATTTCTAACTTGATACAATAGCCTCGACATACCATTCAAAGGTCATGTCAAGGCACGGTGATTCTGACGACCTGACCAAGCAGCACGAACACTCGGTGCAAAACATAGATTTCAAAAGTTATGATCACTTACTTTGTCCTCCCTGAAGCACATGGATGGAATTTTTGACTCAATGGGCTTTCCATAGAGAATCTAAGAACACCCAGAAACGGAGTTTGGACAAAGAGTTATGGTCGTCAAAGTTGGATGCCCCATGAGCGGTCGGACCTGGCATGATGGGAGCTTTCGACAGGACCTAATTTGGGCTGACCAGTAGGATTACGACCTAGTTGGACATCACCTGGCAGGACAAACCTGGCCGACGGACTTGCACTTAGGCCGTTCCGGGTAAATGGACCATAACTTGGACTATTGAGGTTCGATTTCGTGGTGAAAGCCACAACATCAAGTTCATTGATGCGACTACAATTTACGATGGACACACGGCCATTTATCGTTTCTACACAGAAAAGCCAGGTCTAAGTGGTAATGCATAGGATTAAACTAGGGCAGCTTCCCATAGTTCAAAATGCAACCAAACATCCTTGAGGCAAGACACAATACACAACCCTGGGTAGAAAACCTTCAAAGTAGGAAGACCTACATCTTAAAGTGTGAAATAAATGAGGCCAGTGGCGGAGCGAAAATTTTACTTTAATGGGGGCAATCTCTAATACGAATGTGTATCGGGTTCAAAACCTTTAGTTGCAATTTTTTTTTTAGGATTTTCAGTGGCAACAATGGTCAAAACATTGTAGTTTTTTTTTTTAAACGCTCTTATTAAATTATCATTTTTTTATTATTCTCTCCATATTTTTCGTAAGAGATATTTTAATTATTTTAAAAAGTTAATGACTCCCATGATCTTTACCTGATTTTATTTTTAAAAAAACTTTTATCATGATAGTTTTTATTTAAAATTTGAATTAGAGAATACTAAAGACTATTATAAGAGATTTAGCCTTTATTATAGTAGTGGTGCAAATTTTATTATTAATTAAAATCCTAATGCAAGTATTTTTATTTTATCATAGGATGAAATAAAATAAATATTTTTTTAATAAATTACAATACTCATGTCCAAATATTTATTCATATAATAAATATTCTTTACTATTTCATATAACAATAAATATTCTTTACAAATATCTTGTGACTATTACCATATTCATTTATTAAGAATCAAATTACTACTAAATTGGTTAAAAAAATAATATATTATCTACAAGATTTTATAAAATATGTAACATATATAAATAAAATCAATCACTGAAATTCCATTAAAACAAATCAATCCAAATAAAACTTTATAACCTAAGGTAATATTTGTTTTTTCTAAATTTGATCTCTTTTTGTATACATATGTGCATTTCTTTTGTATCACTATTATGTTTATATAAACAAATTAACCTTCAATTAACTATTTACATAATCAATTATTTTATCAAACAATAGTTTATAATGAGCTGTAAAAATAGCAAAGTAGAATTTTACTGATGCACATTTTACATCGGCGTGCGTCAAACATAATTTATATCATTCACACAATTTACACGTGTCAAAACATCATCAACATAATTCACACAAATGAAATATGATGAAATGAATATGAGTATGATCCATAATCATGAAATGTACTATTGTTTTGGGCTTTCGAATATTAGCCTCTACCCCATTACAGTGAGTCTTCTAGGGGTAACATTTAGATATAATTAATTAGGATACATAGACAATCAATTAGGAAAGACAAACATAAATTATTTTAAATCCAAGAAATCTGGTTTCTCCATTATTTAACAAGACCATTCACTGAAAGTCATCAAATTTCAATTATTTAGAGTAAAAGAAAGAAAATACAAATAAGACACAAAAGAAATGCAAAAAGTGAACACCAATTTCTGTAAAGGGATTTTTCAATTCATCAAAATTTTCAAGGATAAGGATATGGTTACAGAGAGGATATTGAACTGGTGCTTTACAAGGTTCAAAAGATATTTCTTCCTATGGATTCGAGTTGGAGAAGGGTATTGGTGGGTTTGTGACATCCTGAGGGACTATTATGTAAGTCACACAGTCTAAGATTTTGATTTGAGGAGTCGGTGGCACTGTTGTTTGGAAATTTGTTTTCATAGCCCGATCAAAATCTTAACATTGCTTTTCTGTCAATTCGCAGCGCACCTGCAGCTAATGATTCAGTGTCATGTTGTTGACTTGCTCATAAGTCATTAGTCGAAAACTTTCTTTTCAATGTGAAAGATTATTCAACCAATTCTCATCCCTTGATTCCAGGCATGCCTTTAAGGCATTGCCTCTATCCCTTAATATTTTTAACAAACATGCTTCATGTTTCCTTATTTCAATCCAGAAAGCTACTTCTCTATCCCATATCACTGTTCTCCATTATGTAACCCTTTTTTCCAATTATGCTCTCCATTCTTCATCTCTTTGTTTATTGCCTCTTTGGAAGTCGATCTCTTCTTGACTCTACACATCCCGTATATTCATCCACGAGGCTGGAAGTTGGTTTATTTAGTTTCCCTCTCTTGTATCTCTGTTTCATAATTTCAGCATCCATTGGTTGTGTTATTACCTAGTGCTCTAAACTTTCAACTTGTTCTTAATAGACTCTCTTGTAATGGAGATACATTCAGTCAGGAGCTTAAGCTTCTCACGAATCTCTTGTTGCTGCCCAGGTGACTTTCCTAAGTTCTTGCTCATTATCGCACCATTCCCCCTTTCTTCCTTTATTTCTCTTTCTTTCTTTTTCCCTCTTTTTTGGGGTCTTTCGCTACTCCAGTTAATGTTAGAGGGGAAACCTTGGGGTATGTTTCTTCTACATCCCAATCTCGATTACTCCCGCAGCAAGGCAAAGTTTGAGTGATGATGGTAGAGTGTGGAATCAAAGCCGGTTATTACCCGACTAGTGCTGCTGAAGCGCTGTTCATTCTGAGTTTAGAGCACTTTTGTGTATTTGTAACAACCAGAAATATACCCACTAAGAAGTTTTGGACATGTTTAGAGTATAATAGAGTAAAAGTATTTATCCAAATAAAATAAAGATAAAATAAAATAAGCAAGAACTTGGAATTAATACAATGATTAAGGTAATTAATAATTTACCAATTCAGGACCCGAGGTCATAATTTAATAAGTTCATATGCCAAAACAGTTTGACAATTGAATAGAGAATAAAAATGAGAGTGAGGACAGGGTAATAAAGAAAGATATTAGAATAAAATAAGGAAGAAAAATTGAGAAAAGGGACAAGTGGCTTGAAGGAAAGAGGAGGAAGTTTCCTCCTTGGAAAGTGAAGTAAAAGGATAATATCAAATAAAATTAAGACCTTGAAAAAAAAAGTATCTCATTTTTTGGTCTTAGAGGAAGAAAGCAAAAGCCGAGGATAAAAAGAGAAGGAAAGAAGAAGAAGAAGAAGAAGAAGAAGAAGAGAGAGAAAGAAAAGAGAAGAAGGAAAGGAAAAGAAGAACATGTATGGAACTAGGATTTTTATATAGAAACGTTTGGATCTGGTTTTGTATGAAACTATGGGAATTATGGAGTCTGGTTTTGGACTAAGAAGTTTGAATCGTAGTTTTAGAACCTCTATCTTGTGTATGGTTTGGGTTTGGGAACTCCTAAACTCATTTCTTGTAGGGTTGAGTTGAGAGGAGTTCTAAGACTCCTAGATATGTGTTTTGGGAAGGGTCTAGTTGCAAGTTGAACCCAGAAAATTCCCTATTTTTTATCCAATGCAGTAGCAGGACTTTAGAACGGGTTTTTGGGTCCGAAATAAAGTGAAATTGGCAGTACTTTATTCTGGGAAATTGTAGCCACATCAATGAACTTGATGTTGAAACGCAGATTTCTCAATTCAGACATCTGTAGACTAAGTTATGGTGCATTCTTGCCAGTCAGATGGGCGGGAGGTCAGCCCATAGGGAATTCGTCGAGAGGTCGGCGAACTGCATGCAACGGAAGGTCGTGGGGTGTGAGCTAAGTACGGCCGAGATCAGCCAGACCTCATGCGGAGAGTCAGCAGACCTCATGCAAATGAGGTCAGCAGACCTCATCTGTAGGAGTCGTGAGAGCTGGAAGTCTTTGTGAGACTCCGGCTCGACTGTAGAGCTCGGCTCGATCCGGTTAAGTCAGTAGATTAGAATTTGACTATGTATGACTCCAACTTTGGAAGTCCTGCTCCTCCGTCCGAACTCACGATTTGGGTTCTTTGACTCTGTGAAGCGTGAGTTCTGAATACCTCCATATTCATGAATAGGATAATAGATGTCAGACTGAGGTGTTAGAATGAGATCGTCCAGCTCAGGTCAGCTCGTCAGTTTAGGTCAGCTCGTCTGGGTTGACTACGTAAGACCTCCAACTTCGGAAAGTCATAACGCCTTCATCCGAACTCAGTTGGTGTTCTTGATCTATGGAAGCCATTGGTCAATAATACATTAAATTGCATGAGGAGGATATATATCAGACTGAGGTGTTAGACCGAGCTCATTTGCTCGTATCGGCTCGTCGATTCGGTCGACTCGTGCAGGAGTTGACTACATATGACCTCCAACGAGGAATATCATAACTTCTCTAAGTCGAGACTCCGATTCTGGTGTTCTTGGACTTTATGGAAAACCCATTGAGTCAGAATACATTCCTTATACTGGGAGGATATTATATGTCAGACCAAGGTGTTATATTGATCTCATCCAGGTCAGGTCAGCTCGTCTGGGTTGACTACGTAAGACCTCCAACTTCGGAAGGTCATAACTCCTTTATCCGAACTCCGATTTGGGTGTTCTTGGACTCTATGGAAATCCCATTGAGTCAAGAATCCATTCATGTTCCTGACTAGGTTATTATGGTCCAGACCCGGTGTTAGACCGAACTTCGTCAATTCCGGGTCAGCTCGTCGATTCGGGATGTGACTACGTATGACCTCGACTTAGGAAGGTCATAACTCCTTCGATCCGAACTCCATTTGGGTTTTCTTAGACTCTATGGAAAGAAGCCCGTGGAGTCAGAAAGCCATCCACTTTAAGGAAGATATTAGATGTCAAACCAAGGTGATAGACCGAGCTCATCCAGGTCAGGTCAGCTCATCAGTTCAGGTCAGCTCGTCTGAGTTGACTACATATGACCTCCAACTTCGGAAGGTCATAACTCCTCCGTCCGAACTCTGATTCGAGTGTTCTTGGACTCTATGGAAATCCCATTGCATCAAGAATCCTTTGATATGCCTGAGGAGGATATTAGATGTCAGACCGAGGTGTTATAAGGAGCTCGTCCAAGTCAGGTCAGCTCGTCGATCCGAGTCGACTCGTCCCGAGTTGGATACGTAAGGCGCTCCGACGAGAGGTCATGCTTCTTCGTAAGAACTCCGATTTGAGTGTTCTTGGATTCTATGGAAAGCCCATTGAGTCAAGAATCCATTGATATGCCTGAGGAGGATATTAGATTTCTGACCAAGGTGTTATACTGAGCTCGTCCAAGTCAGGTCAGCTCGTCTGAGTTGACTACGTAAGACCTCCAACTTCGGAAGGTCATAACGCCTTTGTTCGAACTCCGATTTGGGTGTTCTTGGACTCTATGGAAAGCCCATTGAGTCAAGAATCCATTCATGTTCCTAAGGAGGTTAGAATAGGTCAGACCGAGGTGTTAGACCTAGTTTGCTAAGGATTGAGATTGTTTTGCAGTGTCTTGTCGGCTTGGAGTAGTCAGTGGAATACATGATAAGAAAAGAGATAGATATGAATGAGAAATAGTAACATAAGGAGACTGATATGAAAAGGAATATAGAAGAAAAGAATAATATGATAAGCCAGAGAACACGTATAATTGTATGAGTGCTTAAGATCGGATATTGAATGACAAGGCATGCTATATGATCGAGTCTTGTGGCTCCTGTGTGTTTAAGCGCCATCACGTGGGCACATACGTATGATAAGTTCTTAGGCATGTATACATGACCGGTGCTTGACCTGCGCACAGTGTTCGACACTTCTATTACGTGGGCGAGGCATGTCTACGTGCATGCCATCTTGTACCTTTGGGTATATATTATCTTAGAGTCTCGCTCATTCTTTATCTTACATCCAGCCAAATCAAATGTTTATACGTGTGTATCTGAATAAGAGAAATGATAAAAGGTAAAATAGTTTGGACATGAAGGGTACAAGAATTATTAAAAGAAAGAAGTCTAGGTTACGCACTCCTATGGGAATGAAACTGATGCAGGAAGTAAAGCACAAGTAAACGTACAAGTATAGAAATGTGTGTATATGTCATAAGATATGATAGTACAATAAAGTACATGATCTAAGTTAACATGATATAAGGTGGTACTAGGAATGAGTATATGTACACAAATGATAAGCATATATGAATATAAGAATGGTAAATGCATGCATGATAAAAATATAGACATATATGTATTATAGAGAAATATGAAGCCGTGTATGAGCTACAAGTATGAAACGAATCTGATTTAAAGTAATGATAGTATATGTGCATAAGCAATCATGATAACAATAGTTAATCATGCTTATGAGATATGTACGAAAATGTAATAAGCAGTTACTTTCGTGTCGACCAAGTAGAGGATAAGTGTAATGTACCGAGTAGGAAGAAATAGAGTCTGCGGCATACAAGTTATGTTACGTCTTCGAGGCCCGGGTTTGGGTCGATGACATAGATCCGTTTGGTTAGGTGGCCGAGAAGGGTCACCGCGGTACCCGGAGCCCTTATAGATGGTCATTGTCTGCACAATGTCGCAGCGCCGGGCCTTATAGACCTTGTTCACATAGTGAGTACAGCGCCTTCGGGCCTTTATAAGTTTCCTTTATCCACTTCTTTGGTATTTACAAGCATGAAACATAAAATAAATGATTTGAATATGACATGTGGAAAGATATGATATATGATATGAAACATATGCTTGCTATGTGATGATAAGTTATGTAACATGAGATTATATGATCTTACGTGATATATGAAAAAGTATAAGAATGTAAAATGATCTGAAAAGTTAATATGATCACAGTACATGGAAACAGTACATGAAAATAGAACATAACAAATGGTTTATAGTATATAACCATGAAAGTAATATATGTATAAGCATATGACATGCACAGAATAGGATATGTAATATGAACTATTAGAAAGATAATAGATTAAATGATAAGTACTAGAATAAGAAATATATGATATGAATATATGATAGACTTTGTAAATAAGATAGAGGGAACATGCTATGAACACATGGCAAATGCATAGAGATTACTAGGAAACCGATAGAGAGATAAGTAAAAGATGATAAGCAAAGGGAATCTGAGTAAAAGTATAGATAGGAATATGCATAAGGCAGAACATGTGACATGAAATAGGAATGTAAAGGTGATAAATAATAAAAAGTTATATGAATTTGTATAGATATATGAAATGCAAATGTATAAGCTTGTGACAGTCACCATTGGTGGTTGTCCAAGCTTATGTTCCCACTAAGCGTAAAGCTTAGCACGGGTGTTCAATCTGTGTAGGTACAGAAGCAGAAGACAAGGATAGAAGACGGGACATCCTGTCGTGAGGCGGGCCGGCTCGAGGAGATAGGTGCTCCTTATGCTTCGCGATCTGCGATGTTTTTGTATTAGAAAAATGTGTACATGTATAAGTAAATGGGACTCGGAGTATATGTGTATAGATTTTGATGGACACCACTCACGGTGGTAGTTCTTTGTAAATGAAATGATTTTTGTTACGAAATTGTTTTTGTGGCCACGGTGTGAGCAGTTGGCTGCGAGAAAAAAAAGCGGTGATGAATACGATTATATAGTCTCGCACCTCGGACTCGGTTCGGATCCATGAATCGGGTCGGATCGGGAATCGGGGTGTGACAGTACTAATTAACTTAAATAACCCAATTGACACACTAAGGTCCTGACTATACTACTGATCATATTTTGTGGATATTTTGTAGTTTACCAAGCCCATTGCCTGCCATTATCTTCAAGCGATTCAAATCACGAAGAACGTAGAACGAGATTGCATGAACAAAGCAAAAGGTAATTGGAGCTAAATACAGAGGGAGAGTGAGCATTGCAGAGATTTTTCAGTGTTGCAAAATTTTCGCAACCTGCCTTGTTTTGCTGTGTTGACCACTTTTTGACTGCCTTTTGTGGTTTTGTACCAAATTGCCCTCATTGTATATTTCTTTACATTTCATATTTTTTGTATTCATGACTACGAGCAATATATAAGCCTCGGTCAATCTCTTTAAAATCAGTAAATCCATCGATAAATAAGTGGGTGCCAAAGCTTTCCAACTTTCCGCGTGTGATTTTCTCTCATCTTTCTCTCCCTTTCTTGCATTTCGAACATGAGCACGCGAGGATGACATCTCGAGGATGCTCAACTAAACCCTCATCCTTGAAAAAAAGGGTCATTGGGTGGAAGTTTGGAGGTAAAGCACTATCCTCATTTACCCAATATGACATTTATTATCATTTATGTTTCTACATCTCACGTTAGGTTTGAATCCACATGATGTACCACCCAGTGGCGATGCTGGCAAGCTTTAAGGTTCGATGAATACTTATTACTAGATCCCACTTGATGCTAGCTTAGTTGCCATTTATTTTCTCTACGGAGTTAGATCTGAATTAGATTTTAGATTATTAACATTAATGGTTAATAAATGTTGTATACTAGGAGAAACACTTTTGAGTTCAATCTTTATGGCTAAACATTGATCCGATTGAAATGACTATAGGTCATCCTCCCAGCGAGGAAAAGGACAGAGGACATTATAGTTGCCTTAGAACCTAAGCGAGTGGCCGAAACTTTAAGGATTTCTTTTACACTTTATTTCCCTACAGTTACGGTTTTTCAAGCCATCAACCTCACTATTTTTACAAGAAACCCCAAATCCAAAGTGGAAACACCATTTTCAGTCAACTGTGACTCACTTCGCATAAAGAAAACCCATCCCTGAGTTCGACCCTAGACCACTATACTGCAGTAGCTTTGCTATGGCAATAGGAACCCTGGGATATAAATATTGTTGATTTTGGACACCCTCTTGTGGCCTGAATCAAATGGCGTCGTTCTGGGGATGGTCTTGGGAAGTGTGGTGGCTGTTGAACTTGTGATCCACATCACAAGCGTTGGTGAATTCTAATTTCCTTTTTTATTTTACCATTTTTCCCCATTTATAGTTCACTGCAGGGGAAATTGCATGTTTATACTCTACATACTTATTTTTTGTTTTAAGAATTTAACCAACTATAACCCTTTTTGGTAGCCTTGTTTTGTTCTTTATTTTGTGTTGTGTTCTAGGACTTTATGCAGTAACATTGGGATAGAAATAACGCGGAGTAGGCTAGAGAGAACTAGTGCTCCACAAGAGCAGGGGTGTGAAATCAGTTTACATAGTAATCGAGATGGAGCCTCCCACTTAGAACAACAGAAGTCAGCAGGGATGTAGAAATCCCAATGCCTACATGTCAATGAGGGACCATATACACCCACCAAGGTGAGTGCACCCTCATGCATTGTACCTCTTGCAGAAGATGTAGTCGTCAGGCCTTATTTGGTGCCTCTGTTCCCAACCTTTAAATGTATGGAAAATGAGAGATCATACACACACATTAGGGAGTTTGAGGAGTTTACCTGATTTTCAAGGAAGTGCAATCGATATGGATATGCTTAAGTGAAGGCCTTTCCTTGACCCTGAAACAAAGCGAAATTTGCCTTAATTCTCCCGGGATGAGAACCATCGGAATTGAAGTGAAGCTGCGACGAGTTTTGAAAAAGTTCTTCGGTCTTGCACGGGACCAATAGTTTGAAGAAGCGAATTATACATTTGCAACCCACATGATATGAAGTTCTACCAATCTTTGGGAGAGAGATATATGGAAACCATCGGTGCATGCCCACAATGGCTTTGATACATGGGTGTTGAGTCGACCACTTCTATGATGGAATGTCTTCTTCCATGAAGAAATTGTGGAACCATGTGTGGAGGGACTTCCACATGGCAAGAATCGACGAAGCCATGTGGACTTCCTCGACTATGTAGTGAAACCTCCAAAGCTTGGGATGAGCGAATACTAGGGAAGACAGACGAGGATGAGGCCACCGCGAATCAAAGGAGGCATATACTAGCTCTTAGAAGATATGGAGAAGAAAGCAAAGTTGTCACGCCCGGCCGGAGGTTGGAAGAGCTTGAAATGAGGAATCGGCATGAGGTACGGCGGTGGCAGAGGCATCTATGCCTAACGACCATGCTTCAGCGTCGAGTCGCTAAGTACCAAGGAAACGCCCGAAGTATTTCATCGTGCGCAAGGGACTTTGTGGCTGAACAAACCAATGCAATAGGCAAATCTGAAGCCACCATCCACAACCCGTACAGCAGTAACTACAATCAGTGGAGGAACTGCGCCTCTCTGCAAACCAAAACCACCACCTATGTACCTCCTCTTTGCCGCAAACAACGACAAGGGTCCTCAGCCCAACCACAGCCACCACCATCTTCATCTCGATTGAACAAGCCATTTTTAGCAGGTAAGGTGGTGACGACTTTGTGGAAAAACGAGGCGTGAATGCCCGGGCGATCAAAGAATCGACACAGTGGAAAGCACACTTAATAAGAAAATGAGCAACCTACACTCAGAAATTTCTCAAAAGCATGACAACTTGCAAGCTGAAATTTCCCAAAAATATGACAACCTGTAGTATTCGGTATCAAGGCTATCCAACCAACGCGGAGTGCGGGAAAAGGGAAATTCCTCTCGGACACAACGAATCGAGTGTGAGTGAGCTCTTGGAGTGGGCCAATTCTAGGATGGATGAAGTTAAGGCAATCATCACATTGAGAAGTGGCAAGAGCTCAAATAGCTAACTGCAGCAATAAAACAAGGCCGGGAAGTTGGAAGAAAGCGAACCCGGAGGAGTGTGATCGAGAAAGCTGGCGAAAATAATACGCACACCCCGCATTTTCCTCAAGCACTAAAAGCTAAAGGTATTAATCAAGTTGAAATGTTAAGTCTTGAGGAAAGTAAAGGTTAACATCCCCTTGCTTGACATGATCAAACAAGTCCCCACCTATGCAAAATTTTTGAAGGACTTATGTACAGTGAAAAGAGGGTTGAATGTTGACAAGAAGGCCTTCCTAACGGAACAAGTCAGTTCTATCGTCCAATGCAAGACTCCAGTGAAGTACAAAGATCCGGGTTGTCTAACCATCTCGGTTAATATTGGAGGCACTTGCGTAGAAAAGGCGTTGCTAGACCTGAGTGCAAGTGTGAATCTCCTCCTATTCGATGTCTGGCTTATTTCAGTTTGGAGAACTAAAGCCCACCTCCATCACATTGTGTCTTGAAGATAGATCAATCAAGATACCAAAGGGGACAGTGGAAGATGTCCTAATACAAGTGGAAAAATTCTACTATCCAGTAGATTTTGTTGTGCTAGACAAGAACCAGCGGCGGTAAGACGATTATTGATTCGATTGCCACGATCAGAGGTCGAACTGGGATAGGTTTCATGCACAAATAACTCGTATCATGATTCAAAATGGTGAAGCTTTCATTTGGATTTTTCGGATTTGCATTAAGAAACATAGTTGATGGTGTCACTAAGCTAGAGTGAAACGAGTTTAAAAATAAGATATGAAAAACACCTTGAAGTTTATGCTCACTAGTTTGATATGATAGGGTTGTAGAGGTGTCCTCGAGTTATTTCCTCACATTAGGGCAAATGACATATAGTCATTTCCAAAACCGGATCTTTGTTTAACTTTAAAAACCAACCCTTAGTAACCTTCCTATTTGAACCAAAGCATTAACTGAGCATTTAATGTTTTAAGTGATTAATCTGACATTTAACCCCTCTTTTGATGGCTCGTAAATGACATAAGAATGTCGATTAATATCTATAAGTAGAATCTATTTGAACCACAAAGCATCTGATATTGACCAGAAAATACATTAAATAGCATTAAACCAAGTTTGGAAAGTTTGAAACACAAAATGCGTGCAGCTTCATAGAAAGCGGAGAACACGCAACGAACTGACATCGTGACCTGCGACCCTCCTCTTCAAGGTTTTGAGGCTTAGCCAAACATCCTTTGAGTTGTCATCCTCAAAGGGGTGTGTTTGGTAGCCTAGAAAATGAGAGAAAGAGAAAAGAGAAGAGAGAAAATGGGAACAAAAAACTGGGGCTGAGCAAAAGCTGCGTGAAATGAATAGTTAGGTTACAATATGTTCATAAAATGGCTTATATAGCCTCCCAAAAATGTGAAAATACCAAACTAACCTAAATAATATGATTACATAGAGGGCAAAAGAGGAATTAAACAAAACGAGTTCAGCTTTGGATCACAAAACACGGAGCAGATTTTCTATGCAATGCTGAATTTTGCCATGATATTAAAATTTCTATGTTAGCTAAATTGCCATCATACGGGTATTCAAGCATAGCAAAAATTCAAATTTTCGCTATGCACAGTAGTTTTCTCTATGATAGCGAAAATTTGGCCATAGCGAAATTTTCGCTATGACTACAAAAATTTTGCTATGATTGCGAAATTTTCGCTATCATTGCGAAATTTTTGCTATGTCATAGCGAAATTGCCAAGCTTCTTCCTATCCTCCAGTCTGCATTTCTCCTCTTCCAGCTTGATATTTCTTCATCTAGGCTTGATGAAATCACCGAGAATTCATCACGAACTTCGGCCTCATCAGCCACAATTACGATGTCAAGCTTGATATGATGGAGAGGTTTCATGATTAATTTTTAAAAAGTACAATTTTGAACCATATATTAGAGAATGAGTTTTGAGGGCTTTGCATTAATCAAAATGTCATTGCTCTGATTGAAGTGTTAGTCGTCTTAGTAACACTTATGCCATTTAGAGGATGTTTTGATTTGTTTTTGTGAAATGTTATTTATGTACTCTTGGAGTTCAATCTCAATACAAATGATGAATCATGAAGTTGGAATTCAAGTCTCGACCTTATTGACGAGAATCATTAGGAAAACCAAGGCAAAGTGAAGAAAGGGTGGATTGATCTGGTTGAAAATGGGATGGAAAAAACTTGAGTGAAGGATTAGCAAGCGGGAATTTACTAAGCTGAAGATTTTGTGGAAAACTACGAAAATTTCGCAACCTAGGCGGAAATTTCGCAGAAGCTAATAATATAGAATTAAACTAGACCCATCCCAATTTAGCTGAAATCTTGTTCCTTAGCGAAATAATTGATTCTACGCTCTCCGAGAATTTAAGCTAGCTTAGCGAAATTTAGCTAATAGTGAGTGGCCACTCTTATTGAATTTCTTGTTTTAAGCTAGGCCTGGTGAGTTTGCTAGTTAGGCGAGATTCCTCGACCTAAGCCCGGGAATTTCAGTGCCTCGTCGTACTTTGTATTAATGCCGAGCCGCAGACTTGGTGTATTACTTAATTGTCCTATAACTTAGCCAATTTCTTAGGTTTTTTGGTATTTTCATACCTTGAGGAGGCCTATATAAGCCCCTCTTGTTTTGTAACCTAAGTAACAATTTTTGGCAACAAATTTTCAGGCAACAATTGTGAAGGAGAATAATTTTGTAAGTTTCCTGTTTTTGTAAATGAGTCTCTTTTATTTTTGGTTTGTTTTTTCTCTTTTCTCTCTTCTCTCTCTTCTTTCTCTCCCTTTCTCTCTTCTCTCTCTTCTTTCTCTCCCTTTCCGGGTGCAAACACCCTCTGGGGATGACAACTCCAAGAGATGCTTGGCTAAGCCTCCACCAGCTGAAGAGGAAGGGAAGCTAGCTTAGTGAGTGGGAGCTTATGCATGTTGTCCTCTTGTATTAAAAGCTACGGAGGTAGTATGTTATGGCCCCTCTCTTCAAAACATAGTTGCATAACATGGGATCTTCTTGGTTGTGTCTCTCCATGCTTTGGATACGAGTGCTCGGGTGAGAGATGCCTTTATTTATTCTTTAGATGGTATTCTGAGCCTCTAAGCTAATATTTACATGTTAGGGTTCTTAATTAGGGTTAAATAACATTTATTATTATTTTAGCCAATACTCTCCATGGCACAGGATACGGTGCTCTGGGTGAGAGAGATGCTGTTGTTCTTCTAGATAGTCTTTGTGAGCCTCTGAAATGATAAGCGAATGTTAGGGTTTTTAAACTAAAAGGGCCATAGCGCATGCTACTGTATTGACTCAAATAGGAGTTGCTTCATGGGTGATTTGCTAGTTAAATATAGATCAGGTTATGCATGGACTATGGGTTGCATGTCATAACGTGAGGATAAAACAGGACACTTGTTTGCCTAACTTGCCAAGTTAGTGACCTAAATCTTCAAAGTTAACTTTTTCACCTTTTACTTTCGGTTTTACAATTTTGATTTCAAACCATTCCCACTATTTTTAAAACACAATTCCAAAGAGTCAAATAGAAAGCCTTACCTTCGTGCCTTGATGCAAACTATTTTTAGGATGAAAGCCCATCCCACAGTGTTGACCCCGAGACCAGCATCTTTGCGGTAGCTTGACTCTGGCGATGGTAGGGGCGCAAATTGTATCTAAATTTTGTTGATTTAGCTCATTCGCTGTAGTACGAATCAAATGGCGCCCCGTTGCGGGGATGGTGCAAACTACTATTGGTAAGTTGAAGAGTACTTGTGATCATCATAGTAGAAGGTAACATTTTTACCTCTTTTACTTGACTTCGATTCTGCGGGGAGCTGCCGATTTTTAGCAATTAAGCGATGCTTCATGGCATTTGATTTTATTCAGTTTTAGTTTTTCATTCAGTCGGTTTTATTTTTGTTAGTAAATTTTAATCTTTTTGCAAAAGTTGTTTATTTGCTCTTTATTGTCTCTGCAATTTGTGTAACAATTTGTGTCTGACAATGGAATAGAGACACATCGGGTAGATTAAATAAGAGGTAATTACACAAGCAGAGCCCATTAGTGAGAAGTTAGTGTACCAAGTGATCTACATGGATCCCTACGAGGAACAACAAAATAACCGGGAACCCTATGAATCCAAATGCATATAGAACCATGAGGGATCACATTCACCCTCCTAGAGTTAGTGCCCGTCTTGTATCATTCCTCCTGCCGGATGAGTGTAGCGGTGAGACCTTATTTAGTGCCCTACTTCCCGCATCTGTAGTATGGAAAATGAAAATCCATACACACATCTTAGGGATTTTGAGGAGAGTTTGCACTACCTTTAGGAAGGTATGATGGAACATGGATTCATGTGAAGCTAAGGCGTCCATTGACCATAAGGACAAGGCCAGAATGATGGATCAACTCACATTTGAGGCCTAGAACCATTAGAAATTGAAGAGTTTTGATGAGTTCTTTGAAGAAGTTTCTTCGAGTGCTCACAAGACCAATATTTGAAGAAAGAGCAAATTTATACCTTTGCGGCTCATGATGAGTGAAAGTTTTACGGTGTTGGGAAAGATTTATGGGAAATGTGAGTTTGTCATCACACCATGGATTCGACACATAGATGTTAGTGAACCATTTTTATGGTGGTATGTCTCTGCCATGAGACCTTTTTAGAAACCATGCTTTGTGGAGGAGACTTTCAAGCAAGCACATGAAGCCATGGATTTTTCAAGTCGTGGTGAAACTTCTAGGAGTTAGGATGGACTAATCCACAGAAATGGAAAGATTTAGACCACCGATCCGGCGAAGAGGTGGGATGTAGCCATTGAATGATGAGATGGAAATATTGAAGAGCTAGTTATCAACTCTTGCTAGGAAGGTAGAGGAGCTTGAAGGTAAACAGCTCCATGAAGTGCAGCGGTGGCGACAACCTTTGCTGAAACCGATCCTTACAATTTCGATCCATTTTGATAGAATGGTGTTCCACGGCCCTGCGGTGGAAGGATTTGATGTCGAATGTACACCAAACCAACATAGGGCAAATTCAAACCACAACAATCCAATGCTCCATATGGGAATACTTGCAATCGATTTGAGGAATCACCACTGACTTGCATGAGACCTAACCCCACCTTATGTACCTCAGGGGGGCGAACCTCAGTTTGGTTCCCCCTCCATGATCCACAACCAACCACTATCCCTCTTCTCGATAGGAAACAAGCCATGTGAATTTGAGTAAGGTGGTGAATGACTTTGTTGATAAAGCAAAAAGGAATCAATGTCTGCAGTAGCCTGGAATTAATCTGTGTGAGAACACATTGAATAAGAAAATAGATGGGCTTGAGGCAATCTCAATGAGAAAATGGACAACCTCGGTATTCAATTTCAGGCAACTAATAGAATTCTTGGGAGTGAGAGAGGAGGTTTCCATCCTGAACACTTCCAATCCTAAGGGGATTCATGGGGGTAGGGTAGAGGCTGGTGAAGTTAAATCATAATCTGAGAGTGGAAAAGGGTTGTTCCGACTTCATGCAAGCTGTTGAAGAATGACGAGGAGAAAAATGCAACTGAGCATATATTCTCCTGGGAGGATTCGAAATCTAAATATACCACCCCTCCATTTTTCCTGAAAACCTTTGAGGAGGAAAGGAAGGCCTTCGACAAGCGAGGCATTCTTGTGAGGTCTTAAGACAAGTGAGTTAACATGCCTTTACTAGACCCTAATCGAAACAAGTCACACCTTATAAATTTTGAAGGATCTTTGCGATTAAGAAAGGATTCGCGCTCAAGAAAAGCGCTCACCATTTTAGGCTGCTACGGCAACCTCTCAACTCCAGTTCTAAGTTCTCCTGATTCAGTCAATATTGGGTAGAATAGCGTAGACAAGTCATTGCTTGATTTAGGGGCAGTGTGAATCTCATGCCGTTCGGTATCTGAGCAAGCTAGGTTTAGGTGAAGGCTTAAACTGCGACATCACCTCTCATTGGCGATGCGATCGTTGAAGATCCCAGAAGAGGATAGTTGAGGATGTCCTTGAGAATATAGACAAGTTCTACTGCCAGTAGATTTTGTGGTACTAGACACTGAACCAAGTTCTAATGAACACAATCATGTACCAATTATCTTAGGAAGACCATTTAGCCACGGCAATCTGATAATAAATTGTCGGAATGGAATCATACGACTAACGCTTTGGTAACATGACATTAGAGTTGAACATTTTTCCATTTGAATGACAACCCAAATTTGTTTGAAAATGAAAATCCCATATAAGCCCACATTGAGGTTATTTCAGTGTTCGATGTCTGAGTACACAAAAGTGAAATGCAAAGATGTCGGCCTTGGAGATGAGAAGAGTGGTCTCCCCTGTGGCCTGGCTATGAGCAATTCTCAATCCATATCCATTCAGAGGAACGATTCGAAATTTGGCCATGACATCTTGGAGGCAGAGGCCCGGGCCAGCGCATGGGTTGAGGAGATCATTCTCCTTGACCCTTCAGGTAATTCTGAACTTGGCCCGGTTGGTGTTTTCAAGCAATTAAGTTCACTAATTTTCTTCTATCTTAAGTTAGTTAATTTAGCTAGTTTCAGTTATTTTTCAAAACTTTTTAACTTAGCATTTTTTTTCTTTTTCACTTTTTGTTAATTTAGTTTGTAATAATGTGTTTTAAATATTAATTATAGTATTATTTAGTAAATTCTCTAATAATAATTTTATTTTATTTAATATTATTAATTAATTTAAAATTTTTGAAATGCAGGTAAGTAATCAGGTTGGGCTAAATTCGCTCAAAATGGCGAAAATTTGGAGGGAAGACCCTTGGTGCCTGAGTTTATATCGCCGGGGAGGGTTGTGACATGCCACTTCATGTTCTCCCCTCCCGGCCGTGCCACAGGCTCGGTCGCAGTAGCGCCAGAGTCCGGCTCTGCCGCGCCATTCACTGAGTTGCTTGACTCCCGGTAGCGCGTGTGATGCACCCCAGGTTCGAGTTTCAAGCCTCGATGCTGGCCTCGGCGACGTGGCACGAGCCTTCACAAGGCCTAAGCTGATCCTGTTGGAGAGTAGTTGCCTCGACCCGATAGTCTGCATTGTAGAGGCCTTCACCACGCGCACATGGGGCTGAGCCATCGGCTGCCCGTGTACTGGTTCGGCTTGTTGGTGCCTTGCCCGATACTTGGGTATTTCTTGCGCCTTAGTTACAGTTAGGCTGTTGTCAGTAATCTGATGAGCCTTGGGTCAGTTTGATTGTAGTGGTTGTTAGCCTTCCGGGGAGCTTGATTCGGAGATACGGGGCCCGGCTACATTTGATGAAGTCGAGCCCCTTTCGCGGTTTATTTCTCTCTCCGGATATGGTTCGTACCTAGGGTGGGTCAGCGTTCGGCCTCGGGTGAATTTTAGCCGCGCGCAGGGCGCGACTCCGGTACGGCCTCCGATCTGGCTCCGGTGCCATCACATCCGCAGGCCGTACGGCGAGCCTCTGGGATTCGGCGTTATCGGACTTCGAGATGGGACCGGGCTATCCCGATGCTGCGGGGAGAAATGGAAGGGCGAGCCCTCAGCCAGACGCGCCGGGCGAGCAAGTCATCATCTTTCGGCCTCAGCCATCACGATCACAACCACGACTCTAGAAGCCTTCCTCCCCGGCTATCACCTCTCCATGGATCGGGAGGCCCATGTTCGTAAGGAACCCCGTTCGAGGGCCCCACGTGTGACTCCATCGCAAACCATTCGGCGAAGTCATTGATGAGCTTAAAAGTCACTCTTTTCCATTCGCTTTGCTTTGATTTTTAATTAAAATTTAATATTTATCTCGAATTATGAAGAAACTCACCCGATTTGTCATTGGGGAAAGGCTTAAAGAAAGATGGAAAATATCAATAAGTGGAATAAAAGTGCGGTGAATTGTGACGAGAAATGACAAAAGCGGCGAGGTCATTGATGCAGTCTTAAGGATTTGCAGTCCAGTTAAAGTCGTGACCTCAGGAGAGATTAGAGAAATTGAGGCATGTCGTGACGGGGAACCGCAGTATAGAGCGGTTGAAGAAGAAGGTGATGTCGGCAATGGGGCGATCTCGACGCCGAGAACAATGGTTATCGGCGGGAACTTAATCACGTCGTGACGTAGAGGAGATCAACTGAAGCCCCGAGAGCTGAGGTTGAAGTCACGACGTGAGAGGACACCGTTCAAGGAAAGCAATTGCGGGTGATATGTGACGGCTGGTCGCGACATCATAACAGCAGTGAAGGGTGCGAGGAGACTTGAGCCCATGTGCGACATATGAGGAACAACCATTGAAGATACCGAGGGTCGACTGATATCATTGACATCGAGCGAGCCAGAGTGGAGACTTGCGATCCGCGACATCAAAAATTGTCAAATGAAGGCTGAGCAAGAAGGCGATGTCGCGACGCAAAGTGAAGTCGCGACGCCGGACGATGATTGAAGGAGAAGTTTCATAAAGTGATGTCGCGACCAGATAAGCGATGTCGTGACCATCGAGCGAAAATAGATCAAAGGCTGCGAGTCATAAGCGAGTCGCGACCTCAATCCCGATGTCAGCGACATCAAGAGCTTTCTTGATTAAGCCACGAGAGAAATAAATTGATATGCGACACGGACACCTTTCGGTTAGCAGAAGAGTAAAAACTTCATAGTAAGGTCACGACCTTGTTGATGTCGCTCGAGGGGAAAGGCCCGAAATTGCGACACGGAAAACAACGAGAGGAGTCTCAAGGATCTAAGTTGATGTCGCGACATGGGTAGAAATCGCGACATCGGGAGCGCCGGATCAAAGATGCGAGGAGCCATAAGGGGATGTCGACAAGACGTGATGTCGCGACAACATGGCGACAGTTGAAGCCTCTTTGAGTTCCATAAGATGATGTCGCGACATGAGGCAGAAGTCGCGACATCCAGGAACATCGGTTGAAGAGCGCAAAGGCCCCAAAGAGCTGAAGTCGTGACAAGACTATCGGCGTCGCGACATGGGAGAACAATTGAAACTTCTTTAAGACATGAGAGATGTCGCGACAAGATGATGATGTCACGACATCAAGAATAGCTAAATCAAGGCTATATGAATACTTATTTGAAGTCGCGACGTGGGATGAGTCCGACCTCGATGATATCCTGGTAAAGAGCTAGTCGCGGCGTGAGCGATAACTTGGGCTGGATACTCTCACAGTCCACGGTACATTGGGATTAGGGCCCGATTTAGGAACCACATAAATACCTGGTTATCCATTTCGATGAAAGTAGCTTGCGACGTGGGCGAGTCGGATAATTTGGCGCTCATTTTCTTTCTTTATTTTTCTTTTCTTTTCTTTTCTTTTTCTTAATTTTTTCATTGCGATAGTTTTAGAAGCGATTATGCTCTCGTATTTTTATTTTCGTTGTATTTGAATACGGATGTTATCGTTTGGTAGTGAATACGGGTCATTTTATTTTTCAAATTACTACGAAATGTTTGAAGTTCGAGAACCAATTTACGGAATTCGATTGTTGAGTTTCAAATTTTGATCATTCTTATGATCGAGGAATCTTTGTATCGTAGTGTTCGGTAATTGAGAATCGGCTTCCATTAAGTGAACATGATAGTCGAATTTATCTCTGTAGAATGTTGTGACTTGTTAATTTCGGGTTAATGAATTTACTTGGTTTTTGGGTTTATTGTCTTGGGATCGAGATATCGAGTTTCTTATGCAGTTAGATTTGCGTCATTGCTCGATTTCAAGGAAGTCCTCACGGTAACCTGAGGAAGACATTCGAGAGTAATGTACATTTCTTTGAAGGTATACTAACTTTTTGTTATTAGGGATCTTTTGAGCTTTGTAAGTTCACTTAGATAAATCCTCTTCTCACTTGAAATCAAAAACGAGTTGAATGAGTTATCTATTTAAACAAGCAAAGAGTTCACCTCAATTAGGATAGTGAGACCAATCCCGTGTTAGCTGTGATCTAATAGGAAAGGTTGATCTATTCTAATTTCGGGGAGAATGATGGAAGTTGTATATCCTTGCTTGGCCAGGTAACTTGGGAGCTAAGGTTTACAGTCCATAAAATGGGTATGAAGTATTGCAAAGAAAAATACCCAGTTAAGGAAGTCCCTTTTTAAAGAAGTAATAAGTTATTTAATTCCACGTATTCGAAGAATCAGTGCATCACATTAGATAATGAAATATGAAGTGTGGAGAGATCCGGGTACTATGTAGATGATTTTGAAATGGAGTTAATCGAAATTTTATCGGGAGTAACTGGGAATCGATAGTTCACTATCCTTTGTTTCTATTGATGTGTCCTCTGAGGATAACTATTCAGTATTCAATTTTTTTATTAGAAATTCTTTATTCTTTATTCTTTGTTTTCAGTATGTTGGATAGTTAGTTGTTCCTCTTGTTGGTTTAATTTTCCTGACTGCTTAATCTTTTGGATCCTACTATCATTTGTGGTCGAATAATATTGAGATTGAGTAGTCGGGAATTAGTTGATTTAAATTTACTTGAGATCTACGTGGGATGATGTCTGGATAAATCATTTTATTACTTATCGACCTGTATAGAATGTGGACCAAAACCAACTTTGAAAAAAGGTTGCACTCTAGAGATTGGTGGTTTATATGACATAATATCAACAAGTTTTTATGACATTGTTCTAGAGGATTAAGACTAATGATGGTGATAACATCATAATCTGTATGCATAACTATGCATAAATGTACAACATATTTTGGTCTCCAACAAGTTTATAGGCGCAGATTCTTGAAGTGAAAAATTTAAATAAATAATATTCAGACAAGAAAATATTAATTTGGACATTTTAAAAGAAAAAGAACAAAATAGCGTTTTATCTGGTGACTCATTTATGCTTGAACACAACAAACCATATTGAAAATGTTTGTTCAGTTTGACTAATCTATTAATGGAAGTGTGTTTGCTTTGAAAAACTTTGATACATAGGAAACAGAACTGCCGTCGATTCAGTGACTGAAATAGAAGGGTATTTCGGAAGCTTTGAAAGACCGAAGCGAGAAAACTTCCGGCCATGGAAGAAGAAAGGCGAGGATCGGGAGTTGAAATACGTCACGAGGAGGAAGTTAGAGGCCTCAGTCTTGTCTGATAGAGATTCATACGGAGACCGATTATCAGGAAGAATATGACCATCGGAACGGCACACGAGTTGATGCGATAATTTTGAATTGAAGCCAGCGTTCTGATGGTCAGCGCATGAGGTTCTTGGTCATCACTGAAGATCAAACGAGCACTGGGAAGATTCTCGGGATGGCAATCTTGTTAAGGCGAATGGGGTGGACAGAAGTCATAAAACACTATTGGTCTCCTAAGAATCTGCGGCTACATGGTGTGAATGTTACATATGAGTTTACGGTGATACTTGGGAGGAGTTGAGTTGAGGCTGCTTAGGTAGATTCTTTCCCCGGCCTTAACAACGAGGAAAGAAGGAAAATCATTGTGTTAAGTGGGAAGATGAAAGCCTATATGTGGCTTGGGAAAGGAATTCAAGCGGTTCTTTGAAGATGTCAATGCATGGGACAGATCGAGAAGACTCGGATGGACATTGTATATCATGCCATGAATGATCTATCAAAGGGATCATTGATGCTTCATGCTGCAGACATTGAGAGAAAAGAATCTTTGAAGAAAGAGAGGCAAAGGGAGGCGATTGAAGATCGGCCAAATGTAACATGAAAACTCCTTCGAGCTTTCAGAGAGTATGAGGAAGGAATCATGGGTGAGCAAGATGGCGACCATGGGCCATTTGGATCTCCATTATGCACAGTTAGGCAAAACGAAAGAAAGACACCTACTTATCATGAAATAGGAGCGAGTAGAAGGAGTTAATGAAGGGAAGTCTTTGAGAGGAGCTGAAGGAATTTTATGAGGGCTGAGAGGTTAATTATTTAGGTGAGCCAGAGCTATCATTTTAAACCCAATCCTAACCTTCCGACATTATCACCCGGCTTCGGGGAACCATGAGAACTACGTATGGTGGAGGGGCTTCTACCAGGCCAGTGAAGAGACGAGGAACCCTCATCAAAGGGTATCGGCTGACCACACGGTTCAGACGACGGGGAAATGAAACACGGGAATGAATACGGGGGCGGAGGAGGGCTGACTTCCCGAAGGCAGATCGCATGAGTTTATGGGGAGACGATAAAAGGCTGTTGAACCTCCGGGAGCAAAGATTTGGAGAATTTAGGCGGTACTGCAATTCTAAATTTACCGAACACTACCGATGCATCCACTGAAGAACACGGAGACCTGAAGTAGAAGGCGGTGGCCCCAACCGCAAAAGCGGAAAGGTATGCCAGTGATCTGAGAGCTTAGAAGGCGCATGGGCGTGGGCTTGGGAGTGGGAAGGAGTTAGAAGAGAGGAAAGGAAATGATGACAGCAACAAAGAAGTAGCAATACCAGAAGGAGAAGAGACAATGGAGAATGATAAAGAAGGAGTAGAAGGCATCCGAGAATCAAGCACCAGGTCCCATTTTCTAAAAATGTGAAATCAGAAAAGATGGAGGGCGGTTCTGGGTTCTTGCAGAGAACTCCCGGAAGCTGGGGTCGGTGTGCCTTTTGCGAAGTGGTGACTCGGATGCCACTTTATCTGAGAATTGGACATGCGACGAAAGAAAATAGTAGAGGAAGGAATAGTGAATCTGTTTTGCCGCTTGATCACGTGTCACCTGCCACTCAGCCATCACCGGTCGCTTGACTCTGGCGACATCTTCTATATTCATCTGCCTCGCGGATCAGGAGGCCCATGTTCGTAGGGAACCGTTCGAGGGCCGCGTGCGACTCAGTCGCCAAACCATTCGGCGAGGAGTCATCACTACGGCGTCCGGATTGAGGTGACTCCGGATCTAGGAATTATAAAGGCGTCGAGGGTATTCCCTCCTACCCTTCATGACTCAGCGGTAGTTTTATTACGAGTGGTATTACGGTTCTATCATCCATGACATCCGACCGGGCGGTGTAGAGATCGGTTCGGTATAGATGACCATGCGGTGTACTCGGACCAGTGATATTCGGCCGGCGTTGGGATTGCGCATACCGCCCAGCGCCTTCAGGATTCTGAGCTTGGGCCCACCCACCGCCTGAGAGATGGTTGACGGCGAAATTACTCACAGTTGGTCAGTATTTTACCCAGGGCGACTTCCACCTCAGGATCTTTCGTCGACCATCACCTACAGCCTGACTTGTTTCCTCTTGCAACATTATGTGCGGAAGGAGAGAGGAGCCATCACAGGCGCTGCCAGGATCAGGGGGATTTTGGGTTCCCAGCCCGTGAAGCTAGTGATGACTTCGTGCGGGTTCGGGGAAGGTCATCGGAAGGACGACACGGCCGAGAGAAACATCCCATTGCGTGCGAGACTCCTGCCTTTCTTCTGACGGATGGATTCCCAGAGGAGCCTAGGCTAGAGATGAGAGTTCGATGCCTACATGTAGTATTAGTAGACCGGGTGATGACTATGCCCGTCTCATTCCATATACGACCACGGACGGGAGGTCTGCGGGTGGAGAATTTGCGATGACCACCATGCGGATGATATACCTTTTTGAGCAGGAGTACGAGAGACTCCATTTGGGGCGTTCCTTCCATCTCCTCCACGAGACTACCGCCGGTCTGCCGCGGATGCTCCGCGCTTCTATTCGACACATAAGTGTGAGATTACTCCATTACCATTTCGAGAGATAGGCTGGTGTGATGGATGCTATCTGCTCACTCGCGGCCTGGACGAGCGACTCGGGATGGAGGTTGGCCAGTGCCATTCTATCTTGACTCGGATCATGACCCACGGGTCTTCCTCGTGATCTGCTCAGAGGAGCGCGGTAGTCTGACCAATTTGGATGTTGCAGGCTGCGGGTTGCGAAGCGACCCGGGCCCACCACCACCACGGCGGTGAGGTGAGTTTAGGTTTTCTTTGATTTTTGTATAGTTTCACCTTTATCAAGCCTACGATTATGATTAGAATATGTTTTGGCCAATGGCCATAGTAGCGGTGATATTTTTTTGTCATTTAACTTGATATTCATGTATTAGCCATTTTGGCTATATCAAAAATTTATTCGGTTTATATATTCGACTTTTGCATATCATGTTTAGTGTCTCCATTATGTGTATTTATGTGTTTTTCTTTCTTTCAAATTGAATAGTGAATTGCTTCAAATTGAACAATTGAATTGCTTGAGGTGAGCAATTAGATGCAAGTGAACAATTGGATACTTTAAGTGGAGATTGAATCATAAATGTTTGTCGCCTCTATCTTCCAGAACAAATCCCATGCTTGAAGCAATTTTGTTCGATCAACATTTCGGCATGCTCAACTTGGAAATTTCCCCCCTTTATGCTAATTCACCTACTTGCCTCAGTTGTTTCAATAGGTTGTGAATTTGTATATCTTCTTCACTTTGCAAGCTAGGCCTTAGGTATGTTGACAACCTAGGATGAGTTTGTGTTACCAACATTGAAGGTAATGTTGTCTTCCAAAAGGAAAAGAAAAGAAAAAGAAAGAAGAAAAGAAAAAATAAAGTCGTTGAAGTTTGCGCTGAAGCAGGCACGGTCCAGGGGTGTACGGCGAAAGCCTTTGAAACCCGATGCCTGGCCTTAGTGGTTGGGAGTCATCGATTTTGTGTTCGTTACATGGGTGGATAAGTAGAGTTTAGCGAATTGTAGGTGCTTGATTTTCGAAGTCAGTTGAAGTCCGGGGTGAAGGCTTTAGAGTTAGTGGTCTTTGATCCTTTTGGCTTGATGCCGCAAACCTTGGTGGTTAGAAAGTCATGGTGGACCCCCGTTACGGACTTTAGTGGTCAAATTTTAAGCATTGCATCCTACAATATAATTGAAAAAAAAGAAGAGAAGTGTGACTAGCTTTATCTAGTTTGTTCCTTGACTTAAGGCCATGTAAGTGCTAGGTTGGGGGGAGAGAACAAATTTTGCATTTTATTGACTTAATCTGGATACAACAAGAACCATTAGACTTAGGTGGAAATTCAAAGTGAGAATCATGGAGCTAGTTTTGACCTGAAATTGTTCTCGTATGGGTTTTGGATTCTTTCATATCGGTTTCAAATTTTGATTTCAATTTTTCAGTTTAAAGTAATGTTAGTATGTATATAAACCCTTTTTGAATCACAACCTTTTTGAAAATCACCATATGCATCTCAATTTTTATTTTGCATTGCTAAAGGACTAGCAACGTTTCGGTTGGGGGGTGTGATTAGTGCCCAAAAAGTGCAATTTTGAACCCTATATTAGATAGGTTTTGAGTGCTTTGCGCATTAATCCCATGTCATTTATCTGATTGGAAGTGTTAAGTCGATCTTAGTAACTGCATGCCATTAGAGGATTTTTTGGTTGTTTGTAGGTATTTATGTACTCTTGGAGTTCGAATCTCAATAGCCACAAATGATGAATCGGGAAGTTGGAATTCCGTCTCGACCTTGACCAACGAGAATCATTAGAAAACCAAAGTAGTAAAAGAAAAATTGGATGCGATTGAAGCGGGATGGAAACAGTGAAGGATTAGCAAGCGGGAATTTTCGCTAAACTGCGAAAATTTTAAGCTAAGCTACGAAAATTCGCAACCTAGCGGAAATTTCGCAGACTGGCGAAAAATGTAGAACCGCTAGACCCGTCCCAATTTATGCTTGTTCCTTAGCGAAAATAATTGAAGTTTAAACTAACAAAATTTAGCTAACCCAGCGAAATTTAGCTAACTAAGCGAAATTGGCCACTCTGCGAAATTTCTTGTTTCGCTAGGCTGTTGATTCGCTAGTTAAGCGAGAATTCCTCCAGCCTAAGCGAAGTTTTGGTGCCTCGATCATGCTTTATAATTTAATGCCAAGCTAGCCTTGAGCTTGGTGTATTACTTAATTGTCCTATAACTTAGCCAATTTCTTAGGCCCTGTTTAGTAGGTAGAATATTTTCTGTTTTCTGTATTCAAACTTTTCGAAAACAAGGAAAACGCGTTTAGTTACGAGAATAAGATGAAAACAAAATTTGAAAACAAGAAAATAGATTCATCATTTTCAACTTTTATATGAATCGAAAACGGATAAAAATTTATTTCCTTGTTTCAGTTAAATTGAAAACACGGGATTTTTGGATTTAGATTTAAATTGAAACAGTTTTTGAATAGTAATTTGCATTTAAACGCATTTTCATTGTTTTCATTAATTTCATTTTCAAGAAAATGGTTCACCACAGCAGTTTTCTTATTCTTTGTACTCAACTAAATTCAAGTCTACTGAAAACATGTTTTCCCGAAAATGAAAACTAAAGATTAGAATACATTGAAAATTTTCATATTCTAAATTTTAGATAGAGTTGAAAATTTTTGCGAACTAAACGGGGCCTTAGGTTTTTTGGTATTTTCATACCTTGAGGAGGCCTATATAAGCCCCTCTTGTTTTGTAACCTAAGTAACAATTTTTGGCAACAAATTTTCAGGCAACAATTGTGAAGGAGAATAATTTTGTAAGTTTCCTGTTTTTGTAAATAAAGTCTTTTATTTTGGGTTTCATTTCTTTTCTCTTCTCTCAGAAAGAAAAGCATTTTTTGCTTTTCTTTCTCTCCCTGCTCTCTTCTCTCTCTTCTTTCTCTCCTTTTCCGGTACTTAAACACCCTCTTGAGGATGTGACCAAGAGATGTTTGGCTAAACCTCCTTTCCTTTAATGAAGAGGAAGGAAGCTAGCTTGGTGGTGGGGCTTATGCATCATTGTCCTCTTGTATTAAGCTACGGGTAGTGTATTTATAGCCCTTATATTCAAAACATAGTTGCATAACATAGGATGTTATTGGTTGTGTCTCTCCATGCTTTGGGATCTGATGCTCGGGTGAGAGATGCCTTCTTTGTTCTTTAGATGGTCTTTCTACGACCTCACGAGCTAATATTTACATGTTAGGGTTCTTCAAATTAGGGTTAAATAACATTTCTTTGTTATTCATTTTGTAATACTCTCCATCTTTGGGATCTGGTGTTTCCGGGTGAGATACTGCTTGTTGTTCTTTAGATGGTCTTCTGAGCCTACGAAATGATAAGCGGATGTTAGGGTTTAAACTAAAAGGGGCCTGCTTGCATGCTACTGTATTGACTCAAATAGGAGTTGCTTCATGGGTGAGGGGTTTGCTAGTTAAATAGATCCGGTTATGCCATGGACTATAGGTTGCATGTCATAACGAGGATAAAGCAGGACACTTTGTTTGCACAACACCCAAGTTAGTGACCTAAATCTTACAAAGTTAACTTTTCACCTTTGCTTTCCAGTTTTTTACAATTTCGAGTTTCAAACCATTCCCTTGTTTTAAAACACAATTCCAAGAGTCCAAATAGAAAGCATTAGCCATTGCTGATGCAAACTATTTTTAGGATGAAAACCCATCCCAGGTGTTAGACCACTGGAGCCACTATCTTTGCGAGTAGCTTGACTACGCTGTAGTAGGAACAGGTGTATATAAATTTTGTTGATTTTAAGCTCAGCCTCTTGTGGCACGAATCATTTCTGAAACACATAAAACTACCAAAAGCAACCTCGAAACAAAATCAATAATACTAATGGAACTGCACATGTCAATCGGCTTAATTAATATGATTAGTACGCAAAAAACACTCAAAACATATCTTAAATAGGACTCAAAATAACACTTTTTGGGTACTAATCACACCCCCCAACCGACACATTGCTAGTCCCTTAGCAATGCTAAAGATAATAAAGGGTATGCAAGCTATGCTTTTGCAAAAAGAGTATTCTATTCAAAAAATTGTGTGTCTGAGAAACTTTACCTTGATGTGAAAAATTTGACTCTGTACAAAAACCAAGCCATAGAGAACAATTCCATATAGGAATAAGTTTCAGAGTAGCATCAATTCCAAGGAAGTCAGCTTTGAACTCTTGAAATCTACATTAATTTAAGGTAACCGGTTGAACCAATAAGTTGCAAGAAGCTGTTACCTCCCCAGTAAATCTGCTAGGACCTTAAACTGTTGACCAACCTAAATAGATTCAGCTACACCCTTATTTCTTACTTCAATTGTAATGTAGGGTGCAATGCTGAAAATTCGACTTCACCAAAGTCCGTGTTACGGGGGTCCACCGATGACTCCCAACCAATCAAGGTTTAGTGCATCAAGTAAAAAGGATCTGCCGATCACTAATTCTTCAGGCTTCACCCCGGACTTTGAATGATTTCGAAATTTCAACTTCTACAACTCGCTAAGCTCTACCCATCCACCCATGTAGCGAACACAAAGTCAGTGACTCCCAACCAGTGAAGGTTTAGAACACCCAGGGCTTCAAAGGCTTCATATATACCCTTGGTGTGTTGGGTTTCAAGGCAAAGTGTCACGGCTTTCAATTCTCTTTTTCTTCTTTCTTTTTCTTTTTTCTTTTTCTTTTTCATTGGGAAGACTTCATTTATCTTCTTTTGTGGGTAACAAAAACCTATTATGGGTCGTCAACTAACCTAAGGTCGGTTTTTCAAAGTAAAAGGAGGTATACAGCTTCTCACCCTATTGATGAAAACTGATGTGCGTTGTGTGTGATTAGCTAAAGTTGGACGTACAAGGTTGAAACTTTGGAACTTCAATTGACCTAAAAACTTAATCATGCATGGAACTGTTCTAGCATTATGGTAGCACACAGTGCTTCAATTTTTCAACTTAAGGAATGAGCAAAAACATAAAAATATAGGCACAAACAACAGTCTTAATTTTAACAAACAAATTTGGGTTCTACAGGGCATGTAGAATCAGTAAAACTAAAATCAAAAGTATGAACATTACTTTTAACACAAACTGTCCCGGCATGGGAACGAGAAAGTTAGAGGATGGAGTGGTACCTTCTCAATCAATGGTGGTAGGAGAAGGGGATCATCCCATTTAGGCGGTGAGGTGATATTTTGAAGTGGTTGATGTTCACTGCGGTACTTGACACAAAGCAAAACATGCCGCACAACTGATTACTACAACAATTTTTAAACAAAGAAACTTAAACAAAACTAAGCAATTAAATTAGTGGCTTACATGAGACACTCGAATACCCCTAAATGTGGCTTGTGGGTCTCGAGGAGGTCAGAAGGAGAATTTCCTCCACGACTCTGATCTGTTTGCACAACCACAGGCTTCACTCTGTCCATTAACCTGATCACCCTATTATCATTTGGATTGAGTAGGTCGCGACATTAGGTGTGCTTGTTGAGCGATGAATGGACCGATCCGCCAGCGACTGAGCTTGCTTCCGAAATAGATGGAGTTTGGAATCATACAGGAGGACTTGGTCCCCCTTGTTAAAATTCTTGCTACTTATCATTTGATCATGCCATTTTTTCGATCTTTCCTTTGCAATCTTCGAGTTCAAGTAGGCATCATTTCGTATTTCTTCCAAATCATTGAGATCAAGGAACCTTTTGAGCCCGGCCTTACTTAAATCCATGTTCGGTTTCTTGATTGCCCCACCAAGATTTGTACTCGATTTCCACTGGAAGATGACATGCCTTGCCATATACTAACAGATAAGGGGAGATTCCAAGAATAGTTTTGAAAGCTGTTCTGTAGGCCCATAGTGAATCAAGCAATTTGAGGGACCAATGTTTTATGTTGCTGTTCACCACCTTCATTAGAATGGTCTTAATCTCCCTATTGGCAAGCTCTACTTGACCACTTGTTTGAGGATGGTAAGGGGTAGCCACTTTGTGTTTAACACCATATTTAGTCATGAGGTTGTCAAAAGGTTTGTTACAGAAATGTGAACCCCCGTCACTAATAATGGCTTTTGGTACCCCGAACCTAGAAAAGATGTTTGCTTTCAAGAATTTGAGCACCACCTTGTGGTCGTTGGTTTTGCAGGGGATTACATTAACCCATTTGGACACATAGTCTACTCCAACCAATATGTATGTATTACCATAAGATGTGGGGAAAGGTCCCATGAAATCGATGCCCAAACATCAAATAGCTCGACCACTAAAATTAGGTTCAGGGGCATCATATGACGTCGAGACAATTTCCCGAGCCTTTGGCATCTATCACATACTCGGCACATTTGGTGTGCTTCTTTAAACAGGGAAGGCGAGTATAAACCAGACTGCAGCACCTTCATTGCCGTCTTCTGGGAAGCAAAGTGACCACCACAAGCACTCTTGTGGCAGTGGCTTAGAATTCCCTGTTGTTATTCTTCAGGCACACACTTCACGATTATCGGTCACCTGATATTTAAACAAGGGCTCTTCCCAATAATAGGAATGGATCTTTGCCAAGAAATACTTCCGATCCTGCTCTTTTTCCAATCAGGTGGGATTTCTCCTACTGAGAGGAAATTGGCAATGTGATCATTCCAGGGAGCTTTCTCCAACTGCATTAAAGATTCTTCAGGAAATTCATCATTGATGGGCGGGCTATGAGTGTCATGGGCTATTGTTAATCTAGAAATATGGTCTGCCACAACATTCTCTACCCTTTTTTTATCCTTTAATTGTCAAGTTAAATTCTTGAAGCAGAAGAACCCATCGGATAAGTCTTGCCTTAGCATTTTTCTTGGTCAGGAGATATTTCAAAGCGGGCCGTCGTAAAATGACTATATCAGTTGACAGTATGCTTTCGAAATTTGTCTAAGGCGTAGACCACTGCCAACAATTCTTTCTCTGTAGTAGTATAGTTCCTTTTTTATTCATTCAACGTTTTTCTTGCATAATAGACTACATGAGGTTTTCCATTTTCTCTTTGGCCAAGAACTGCTCCAATAGCAAGATCATTTGCATCACCACGTCACCCTCAAAGGCATTTTCGATACTATTAGTGCAGTGGTCAAATGGAACTTGACTCTTCAAGCTCTCTTGTGATCTTTTTCCCAACAAATTTAGCATCTTTCTCTGCGAAAACATAAGGAAACGCGTCTTGAAAAATCCTTCATGAATCTTACGCCGCCGGCGTGTTCAAGGAGTACCTACTTGTTTTTACATTTGTTGGAGGCGGCAATTTGGAAATAAGTTCAATTTTGCCTTGTCAACTTCTATTCCCGGTTGGAAATAACATGCCCAGTACAATCCCATAGTTCTATAAAATGGCATTTCTCGATTAAGCACCATTCTTTTCAATGCACCTCTGCGGGATAGCGTCGAATTAGTCAGGACATTCTTTAAAATCGCAGCCATTATCTGATGTCATCCATGTATACTTCATTATGCGCTCCACCATATCAGCTAACATACCGCCATCTACAGAAAATTGTTGCAGACCAGAAGGGCATCTTAGTAAAGACCAGTTCAATGCGCAAACCAAAGGTGCGTGCTGATCTTTGATGCGATCTCTGAAGTACCACTAATGTATCAAAACAATGAATGATTATTGAAACTCTCTCAAAAATAAATCAATGAAGAGGCGTTGAGAAATCTTTTCTTGTATTTGACCTCACCATAATCTTACCTCAGCATTGGTGGTAAATTTGAACAATTCTCATGCTTTTTATTTTCGATTGTTGCTTACATTGACACCACCTGGATGGGCTTACTAATTTATATGAGATCTTAGATTATTAGTGCAGCCTCGAACAATTTAAAGGACTTCAATCTTTTCTCTGTGTGGGATTCAGCCTCTCTTGAGATGCTAAACTTCATTATTCTAGAAATAAATGTGGTGGGTGCAGATTGTTGGGTTTATGCATTTTGAATCATAAATTTTCAATCCCAAAGCTTGCTTGTTCATTTTGAGGAGGTGCAACATGTTTTGCTCCTGTGAAGTGGTCAGCAATGACGATATTACAACTGGACACTGCTTGTTTTCTTCCAGGAATGTATATTTTAATTCCCTTTGGCGGTTGACTCCAAGCGGTGGAAGTTCCTTATTCTCTTCACGATCTGATAGAATTAGAATTTCTATTTCTTTCTCGGCCTGCCCACTTAAGCTCATGCATTGAGCTTCTGTTGCCTATATAGGGCACTGAGATATCACACAGGTTAACACATCTTGCACTTGCTACTCATTAGCATTCTTCAAGAATTGTATCTATTATGCAGACTTCTTCACAGTCATCCTCCACTTGGTTGCATATGCCTTTTACTCAAATGGAAGTGTGAGTTCTAAAGTCATATTCTGACGTGGTTCATAACCCCATTAAATGATTGTACTGGCATTGAAGTAGCCCGAATGGCCTTCCCAATATGATGGGTACATGATTGATTTGTGCCATAGTAGGGTGATCCGGAATCAACAATATTTGTATCCTAAATTTCCTCCAACTTTCGTAGTCAAACTCTTCAAGTATAAGCCAGTTCACAAAGATTAGAACTACGGGGATGGGTTTTCATGCACAAATGACTCGTATCATGATTCAAAAAGAGTGAGGCTTTCATTTTGGATTTCAGTTTGCATTAAAAAGTGTAGTTGGTGGTGTCACTAAACTAAGTGACGGAGTTTAAAAATGAGTTGTGAGGAAACACCTTGAAGTTTTAGGTCACTAGTTTGATATGATGGGATTTGTAGGGTGTCCTCGGGTTATTTCCTCGCATTAGGAAAATGACATATAGTCATTTCCAAAGCCGGATCTTTGTTTAACTTTAAGAGCAACCCTTAGTAACCTTCCTATTTGAACTAAAGCATTTCTTTGAGCATTTAATGTTTGTTTGACTGAAATACAACATTTAACCTACACTTTAATTGGCTCGTAAATGACATCTAATAAGATATCGATGTATCTACCGTAAGAATACTGAAACCTAAAGCATACTGAAATTATTGACCAAAGAAAATATACTAAATAGCATTTTAAACCTAGTTTGGAAAGTTTGAAACACAAAAATGCGTACACCTTCATGAAAGCAGAGGAACACACATGAAACCAACATCAACCTTCATGACCCTCCTTTTTAGAGTTTGAGGCTTAGCGAACATCCTTTGAGTTTTCATCCTCAAGGGTGTGTTTGGCAACCTAGAAAATGAGAGAAGAGGAGAGAAAAATGAAAATGGGAACCAAAAGCAGTGAGAAAATTATGAAATGAATAGTTAGGTTACAAATGTATAACATAGGCTTATATAGCCTCAAAATGTAGAAATCACTAAATAAACACAAATAATTTATTACATTGAGAGCGAAAGAGGAATTAAACAAAGCAGTCGTTTGGATCACAACAGGAGCAGATTTTCACTATGCATGATGAATTTGTTTATTCTGGTGGTGAAAATTAGCTATGATAACGAAATTTCTCTATCATAGCGAAAAATACGGTATATGAATTCAAATTTTCGTATGCCGCCGATAATTACAGCTATGATAAGCGATTTCACTATGATAGTAGAATTTTACTGTCATGGCGAAAATTTAATATGTGAAATTTTATACGATAATGCCATTTAAAGCTATACCATAGCAAAGTGCCCGATAAATACCACATCACCAACCCTGCCTTTCTCTTCCGAAACGATATATCTTCATCAGGCCAGTGAAATCAGGAATTCATACAAACTCGTATAAATCGACATAATTGCAATATTAAACGATGTGATGGAGGAAGTTTCTGAAACACACATTACAAAAGCTGACGCTTGAAACAAAATCATTAATACTAATGGACACGCACATGTCAATCGGTTTAATTAATATGATTGATGCGCCAAAAAGCACTCAAAACTATTTTAATGGACTAAATACTTTTTTGGTACAATGCAACCCCCTTCACTTGAACAATTGTAAGTTCTTAAGCAAGTAAAAATAATAAAGTATCTGGAGGCCTGTCTTTTGCAAAAAAGAATTATTCTATTCAAAAAGTGTACCCAGAGAGCTTTACATCGGTATCGAAAAGTTAGACTCTGTAAAAAAACCATCATGAGATAACAATTTCCATATAGGAACAAGATTCAGGGCAGCATCATTCCAAGGAAGTCAACCTGAACCTCCACCAAAATCTATGTGTTTTAGAGAGCGGTTGAGATGTGGTTTTCAGCTATTCCCTCCCCTGCGACGAGCTCTGTGGACCTTAGGTGTGACCAGCCTATTAGATTTGTTTACACTCTTGGCCTGTACTTCTATTGTATTTTAGGGTGCAATGCTGAAGACTTAACTTCACCAAAGTCCATGTAACGGGGGTCCACCGATGATTTCCAATCAATCAAGGTTTAGGGCATCAAGTCAAAAGGATCTGACCCTTAACTCTTCGAACCCACTTGGTTCTAACGATTTCGAAAATTCAACTCCTGGCTATTTAAGCTTTACCCACGTCCACCCACGTAGAAAACACTAGTCGGTGAGCTCGACTGATTAAAGAGTTTTGACCCAGGGCTTCAGAACTTTCATCATATACCCCTCTCGGATTTGTGCTTAGGTTTCAAACAAAGTATCACGGCTTTCAATTCTCTTTTTCTTCTTCTTTTCTTTTTTCTTTTCCTTACTGTTGGGAAGACTATTTGTTCTTCTTTTGTGGAGTAACAAAACCTATTGCTGAATTCGTCAACCTAATCTAAGGCGGTTTTCCAAAGTAAAAGGAGGTATCTGACTACTCAACCTATTGATGAAAATGATGTCTTATTTGTGTGTGATTAGCTAAAGAGGAGACGTCTGAGGTTGACACTTTGGAACTTCAATCGACACAAAACTTCCTCATGCATGGAACTATTCGCATTATGGTAGCATACGATTATGCTTCAATTTTCAACTCAAGATAAGAGTAGAAACCTTGCAAAAATATAGGCGCGAAAATGGTTTGCAAAGTTTAGAAAAATGTAAATCTTTATTGTAAAAACTGATATTGCAAGTGGCTAATACAAAGCAACATAGCTAAACACAATAAAAAGATCATTACTACTCATTATCACATGCATCCTATACAATCTGCTAAAATAAGTAGGCAGATAATAAAATTTAAAAAAAAACAAAAAATGATGAGACCTTCAATCTTTTCCCTGACAAAGTATAACCATGTTTCCACTGGATAGGGATCGGAAAGCTATAGAAGGGAGTACGACCACCTCACTCTCGTGGTGGTGTAAGGCGTGTTGGTGGATGCGAAGAGCACTGCGGCTACACCAGTATATCTAAGGAGGCCACGGCTACGGATCGGTGGGTGATCTCGGTAGTGGGCTGTGGAAGCTGCATCCGCAGCGAGCTAGAGGGAGACCGAGGTGGCTCATAATCGGAAGAAGCATGTGATTCTGAGAGTGACTAATAAGATTGTACCGTCTAACGGCCTTTGAGTAGTAGCAGTGTTGAGCCGACATCCATAACAGCACATAACTCTCTAGAACTGATAGGGATATTCTCTGGTGACTGTTGTGATGTGGGAGGATGAGACCCGACAATCTCCCGGGGCGGCGGGGCGTGGGAGGTGGGCCGGAGGGGATGGCTTGGAGTTGAGGTCCTCTCCCACCTCCCTCCCTGCAGGGCAGGCTCTCATCTCTCGGCAGGTCCTATGTAACATCATCCACTGCCTCTCCCTGCTACTGCAGAATAATGGAGAGTATCATATATAGAGACCGCTCGGTGGATAAAACCTAAGGAAAACTCACCCGCCGCTCTATGTGTGGCTCCTCAGGGAAACCCAAATGCTCTAAGACCTGGCTCAGCAACCCCGACATCAACAAGGGAAAAGCCTCCGCTCGAGCTAGGTCCTTACGATGGACCTTCTCCGTGAAGTGTAGCCGGTAGCCGATCATGGCATGGCTTAGAGGACTAAGCGGAATCCCTGGATATCTTGTCACGAGCCTCAAGTATATAGATCCCTGCGCTTTACATAGTGATGAAATTGGGAATAATTTGGTCGGGATCGTGGTCCACTAGAAGCATGCGTGAAGGGAGGCTGCAGACGGAAGAAGAGTAGGCCCGGCAAAACAGTGATCTCTGGCGAATGAAGCATCTGTGATGGTTGGGGCCGCCGGTGATGGTCAGTGGAATTGCGGAACTCTTTGGCAAGCCAATCTGGGATTGTATCCACGGCTCTACGGAGGTACTGGCGTGATCATAGGATCTCAATGGACTAGGCACTCCTCGGGATGTCATAGTGTGATAAAACTCAAGCACCACAGGGGATGAAAAATTGTCACCGGTGTCTCGCTGGATGGGACGGTGAATGCGGCGGATCAAGCTGCATCGAATCCTTGAATACGGTTGTGGTCGATGGGTATGTCGTAATATGACTTCATATGGAAATCCCGGGCACGAAGATCTACGTTCCCTGGGATCGGATCGCAGCTAAACATCGGTCGCCTGATCCTCGAAGACTGAAATTAATGCAAATGACATGCTGACACTATGAGAGAGTTCAGTTGGAAATTTTCTGTATAGAGGAAGGTAGCTTGTGGCCTTGAACCTTCCCTTGTGAAATCTTTATCGGGTTTCTTGATTGATCGACATGATGTCATGAACCGTTCAATCCATTTGTGTAAATAGAACAATAACATTCACGCAGAATCTTTCTAGCCACGATTGGTTCTCACGATTGTATTATTTAGCCTTGAACAATTCTGGACTCATGAGTGCTCTAGAGAATTTAGCCTTTATCATTCTCATAGAAACTAGACCCAGTTCTCACTCATAGATAGATTTCTTATGGAAGGTATTGCTATACCCCACTTGTCTTTAACAAGGTATAAGTCATTAAAGCATGGCTTATCACGTTCAAATGTTGTAGGCATCACCATTACGATTATAGGAATGAGTAGAGATTTGTTCGCCGTAGTGATCTTGATAAGGTCACCTGAGAATTCGGTTGTCCCTTTAAGCACAGATCTTGGGATCTCCAGTTAGCTAGGTTGGGTTGCCATTATGGTGACTCTTTAATGTATAGGCTTTAAACCCATTCCTCTCGATGATTTACTTACTTGCTCTCTGGTCAAACCTTTGGTTAACAATTCTGCAATGTTCTCTTTTGACCATATGTATTCAATGGTCATAATACCATTAGAGAGAAGTTGTCTTATGGTATTATGTCTTCGACGAATATGTTGAGATTCTGCAGATTATATATGACTTTGTGCTCACCATTCTTGATTGACTATACGCAATGAATGTAGATAAACGAGCATAGGTTGTGGCCATATTGAATATCTTCTAGAAATGACGAATCAGCTGCTTCTTCACCAATTTATCTAGTACAATAAAACTCAGATTCCATAGTGGATCTAGCAATGCGTTTGCTTAGAATTTCAAGACACCGCTCCACACCCAAGTGTAGATTGGTAGCCACTTGTGGACTTAGTCTTTGTGTGGATATCTAATTCGCATCACGGTATCCTTCAAAAATCTTTGGATATTTTGAGTAGTGCAATCCGTAGTTTAGGTGTATTTGAATACTAAACTACAACTATTGCCTTCCAATGGTCCGGACCTGGATTACTTGTGTATCTACTCAATTTGCGACTCATTAAGCTATGCGAGCAGTGCAGTTCACCGACATACATCAGTACCTTGTTGATTGTGCATATTCTTGTTGTGAAAAGCTTTTGCCATTATTTTTAGATAGATGTGATTTACACTCTACGGTGTTCTCGTTAGACATATCATTTTTAAATTTCTTGAGAACACCAATGTAATGTGATTGAGATAATATCAATCCATCGATGTTTTAGGAGATCTTTATCCCAAGTATAACATCGGCAACACCTAGAATTCTTTCATGTCAAACTTGTTGAACATTTCGCCCAGTGATTTTGTGAGCTTCATTATTGCTACCCATGATGAGTATATCATCAACATAGAGACAAATAATGACAAACCCATGTTCGGTGTTCTTGACATATACATTTGTCACACTCGTTGATTTAATATCCATTTGTCATCATTACATTGTCAAATTTCTCATGCCACTGCATTGGTGCTTGCTTTAATCCATAAAGAGATTTAACAAACGAAATGACTTCTTTTCTTGACACAGACAATAAACCCTTTAGGTTGTTCCATGTACATTCTTCATCCAAGTACCATTTACAAGAAAGCTATCTTTACATCCATTTGATGTATCTCAAGATTATGTATAGCTGTACTTCTTAACAATTCGAATGGATGATATTCTTGTCCTTTGGGGAATAAGTATCAAAATAGTCGAGCCTTAACTTTTTGCATGACCTTTGATAACTTGATGCGGCTTTATATTTATCAATAGATCCATCTGCTTTCATTTTCTTCTTTAATATCTATTTATATCCTAGAGGTTTTAAACCTGGTGGAAGATCCACTAGTTCCCACGTATGATTTTACAAGATGGATTCTACTTCGTCGTTTATAGCCTCTTTCCAATATGTAGCTTCAGGGCTCGACATAGCTTCCTTAAAGCTTTGAGGCTCATCTTCTAACAAATACGTTAGAAAATCTAGACCAAAAGATTTTGACTTTCTAGTTCTTTTGATGTGTCTAGGTTCATCATCATCTTGTTGGCCTTGACTACTTCCTATTGTAGTATCATGAGTCCTTTTTACTTGAGTTTGACTCCTGTGTTGATTTGCAAGGAAATACATTTTCAAATAAAGATGCATTCCTTGTTTCGATAAGAGTATTAGCATGCATATCGATATTTTCTGATTTATGAATCAGAAAACAATATCTTACCCTAACCTGCATATCAATGAAACACAATCAAGCTGTTCTGGTCCTATTTTAACACAGGTATAAGTACACTTCACTTTAGCCAGAAACGAGAAGGTCTTCGACCTACATCATAGGGGACTTATTAGTTTCTTGTCAGAGTATTCGGTTGAGTATAATTTGAGAAAAATTGCTCCGCCCCCCACAAGAATTGCGTATTCAGAACTTAATAGTAATGCATTCATCATTTCTTCCCAAAGTTATGTTCTTACGTTCAACAACCCCATTTTGTTTGGGGTGAATAGGGTGCAGTAGTTTGGTGTATTATACCATTTTGTGAACAAAAATCACCAAAAGGTGCATCATATTCACCACCTCTATTACTTCTTATCACCTTTATCTTCCTATCAAGTTGGTTCTCCACCTCATTCTTGAAATGTTGAAACATTTCCAAATGCCTCATGTTTACTTCTCAATAAGTAAACATAACAATATATTGTGCAATCATCAATTAATGTAAGAAAATATTTCTTACCTCTAGTTGAATCATTGGATCAACGATATGTAGGTGTAGTAATTCTAGAGGTTCCAATGCATAACTTCTATTGATTGGAAAGAAGTTCTTGTTAGTTTAGATTCTACACAAATCTCACATTTATGATTTGGATCTAGTTTAATTTGAAGCGAGACATTCCATATTAGTGTTTAATCTGGCATATTATCATAATTAACATGTCAAGGTCTACCATGCCACACATTTGAAGATTCAAGCATATAAACGAAGACGTGTTTTATTATTAATATTCTTAGTATGAGTACAATAGTCATTACATTCATTTTGAAAGGCCCGTTGCTCATGTACCCTTCCCACACATCCATTTTTGTGAGGATGAAGTTATGCGAGACAAACACCAACTTGAAGCCCTTCTTACTCAACAATGATCGGACTACTAGATTCTTTGAATTTCTAGACATCATTGGTAAGTTCCACGCGATATCGAGCTTCAATACACTACCTTCCTGGCCTTTAACCTTGGAAGAAGTTTCCATAAAGTTGTTCTCCATTATCTATACTCTGGTATGATGAGAAGCGTCTCTTCTTATCTGAGCAAACATAATGAAGTAGCCCCTATGTCCACCACACCATTCCTTGGTATTTTACTTGTGAAGTTCACCTCGAGACTACAGGTTGAGGTTCATATAGGAACATCATCTGCATGATCCACATTGGCTTGAGGTGTTTCTTCTTCGGATTCCCTTGTTCCTTGCGATTATGACAGCCCTTAGCACGGTGCCCTTGCTTGTTGCACTCATAGAACTTGCCTTGGAAATTTTTTGTAGGATCTTGCTTGGGACTGTTGCCATTGTGCTTCCTCTTCTTGTGATTATGGGAGGTCTACCCTTGTTCTACAGCATTGGCCTTGGATTCCATGATGCCCTTGTGTAGCCCCCCTTCTCCTATTCGACTTGATTGGCGGGTTCGAACCGAATTCGGGATGCTCTGATACCGACTAACTTTGTGGCCTCGACGGCACCGGGATGTGTCCAAGTGTGGAGTGTCATTCATTTTATTTTTTCTTGTAAACATAAACTCTAAGCTTGTTCATTCGTATAATTGATGAGTCAAAAACTCATTGGATTTTTAATCCATTTTTCTAATTTAAATGACAATATGAATGCTGATTAATAGGCATAAATATGGATATTTTACTCAAATATAATTTTGCAGAGAAGTACAGCAGAATCAAAATCCCCAGCAAGAACCAGAAGAAACCAGTCTAATAGCAAAATTGAAGTCGCAGGCGGGAAGTGAAGTGTGACCCAGGAAAGTGAGGTTGACCAAAAGCGCAAAGCACTCAATGATAGACATTATGACAAAGGAAGAGTTGCTAAGACAGAAGGAACATTCAAGGAAGACTCTGAGGTCGCGACACTAAATTGAGGTCGCAACGTTAATTGAAGATGGCGCAGGTTGCAAGCACTAAGCTGGTCGTGACGTTGATCGTCGATCGAAACACAGTTGAGCGTCTCTCTGGGAAAGTGAGGCTGCAACCAGTTTTAAAGTAGAAAGAAATCCACTAGAGTCCACGACGTGCTATTGAGGTTACCTTAGCCTATTAGTCAAGGACTGAAGAATTCGACCTAAAAAGTGATGGCTGATAAAATTTGGTCGCTGACTACATTTTAAGCAGCTAGGACATAATGCAACCATAAAAGAGCAAGCTATAGGTGCGACACCATTTTTGTGGTCGCGACACCGAAGCCGTGAACTAGAAAGGAAAATGGATTTAAGCAAAAGAATGAGGGTTCGACCGAAGGAAGGCAAAGAATTGATTGAGGTTGCGACCCAGTTTTCTGGTCGCGACTAAAAAATTCGGTGCTAATGAAGATAGAAGGTTTTCCCACGGAGATGGTCGATGCTGCGACTGAGTATATAGCGGGAGACGAGGACGAATTCGTGAGGAATTAGCGAAAGTGGCGACTTGCTTTTGAGGTGGGCGAGAAAGCGGTGCTAAGAAAGTACTTAGTCACAACCTAAAACCAAGGTAGTGACGAATATAAAAGTAGAAAGGAAGGGGAGGAGCAAAGATCAGCGACATGGAACTGTGATGCGACATCAGTTTTGAAAACAAGCGAGCTAACAAGGTCGCATTTATAATTGATGTCAGGCCTTTAATCAGCATTTGCGAGGAACAAATTAGCAAATTTGAAGTTATCAAGATTGTAAATTGAGCAGTGCAAATGATGAAATCCCAGGTCGACATTAAGTTTGAGTCATGACATGAGAACTGATGGGTGGGCTTTCTCTTTAATAAAATCCACCTAGTGCTTTGAATTGGGCCCATTTTTCTTTTGACCAGGTTCTCTCCAAATAAGGCTTTGAGGATGTAGCTCCCGTCTTCGATGCAGGCGGGAAGAGGAAAAGGACTCACATATATTTTAGAATATATTTTTATTTATTTTTCTTTTATTTTCTTTTGGATCTGGACATTGATCGTGTAGAAGCGATGAAGTTGGATTTAATTTACAGTTTTCCTCTTCATTCTTGCAAATTAATGGTGTGGACAAATTTACGGAATTAGATTGTTTAGTTTCTTACAAATTACAGTCGTTGTAATTAATCAATGATCCCATTGTTGATTGTAATACGGTATTGAAAGCTGACTTCGATGCGATTGGATTTACCGTTAGTTTACAATCTTTGCATCATTTTAGAAATATGGATAGATTTGTTTGATTGATTGTTTATTTGTGAATGGAGCTGGGTTCCCAATAGTAGCACATTATACCATTTCTAATTGTTTCTTTCTCATGACAGGATGCCCTCATTACTGCAGAGATGGAGATTCCTGAGAGTTGGGAACATTCCACTTGTAGGTATGATAGACTACCATTGACGAATTACTAAGCTCTGAAAGTTCACCTCGATAAATTCCTTTTTCACTCATAATTGATGTTAGAGGGGAACATTTATCAATGAAAATAATCAGAGACTTCACCTTAATCTGAGGAGAAGTTCTCGGTCTTGCTAGTAGAAAGCTAATCAAGGGAAGGGAAGAACCATTAGATTAAAGGATGAATCATCAATTGAGTTGTAGAAGTTTTGAAGTGATCCTGAAAAGGGAAGCAAGAAATCTGCAGTCTCAAGAAATGGGTGTGAAGTATTGAGAAAGAAAAATACCCAGATCTTGCAAGAAGGTCAAAAATACAAGTAGCTAATTAGATCCTTGTCTTTGAGAAAAGAAGGGACCTCTAACCAGTGAATATGGAGAAATCCAATTTCATATTAAGGCATCTTGGACAAATCCACATCCAGCAACAGAACAGAGTAGTGCATATTAATGTAGGAATTGGCTGTTTCACAATATCTCCTTGATAGTGTTCATTTCTAATGGAAACTCCATTCAAATCAAAGATTTGTTAATTATTTTATTTTGTTTGATATTATTTTCAGGTGATTGTTTGTAACATTTAAATTCCTTTTACATTCCTATGTATCGTCTAAAACTATTATCTTCTAGATTAAACCATCACTATTCACTCAAGTTCAAATAGTGTGGACCTAAGAAGGGGTAGTTAATTTCAAATTCTTGTCAATTTTTGTGGGAATGATATAATGGACTTACATCCATTTTACTACTTGTATGATCTGCAAGAATTTACAAAGTAGTCTTGATTAAACCATTTTCAAATTAAGCAATATAAAGTAATTTTCTCAGTTATACCCAAGTAATTCAAAATAGACGAAGATGCAAGAGAATTGTAAGGCTCTTGTAACTATGTTAATTTGAAGGTTTTAGTCTATATAATCACAAGAAAACAATAATGTTAAACATTTAACTTGTATTATATTCTATAGCAGATGATTACAAAATATATACAAGCTCCATATATGGAAGTGTTCAACTCACTATATTTGACATTGTTTACAAAACAACACCACATGCCAAAACAGACTAAGATTCAATGAAGATAGTTTGATCGATGATCGTCCAACCGGCTTCCTTCCTCGCACCTACACCACTGAAACACCGCGCTGCTTTTAAGCCTGCGGGAATTAATCCATGGATGACCCCACTGATATCACTACTAACTCACACAAACTTATTACACGCATCACTCATATATACTTTTCCAAATGCTCTTCATCGACGCATTCTGGCAATTTCTCTGGGCGTCATCCTGTACCTTACTTCGCCTTGCAACCATATACCATCAACGCATAGCAAAGGCTATGCTTCCTCATAATCATAGTCATACATTCCATACACTCCATTTACATACCTATCATTTCTTTAGGCTCTATGTCTGTACACTTTAGAAGTGTGAGTACGGGAAATAACTATATGTACCACAGTATTATCATCAGACGAGACAAGGATCTCTATATGTATATACCCGAAGGGTATCAATACCGTAAAGACAAGGACTCATGCCATGTAATATAGACCGTAAACGAGGCCAGATATACACCACATGTATCATCATTGTACGAGATAAAAGGATCAAGGCCTCGTAATGATCCAAATAGATTTATGTCATCGACCCAAACTGGCCTCGATATTCGTGGAACTGTATGCTAATGAAGAATCAGGTCCCTATAGGCATGCCTATCTATCCTCTATCGTGCTCCTATGACAATCCGTATATTTCTTATGTTCACACATACTCATTTTTTGAATACACATTAATGGTAATCATATGTGATTTGTATAATCATTTATTCGAATCTTTGCATTTTTCATATCTCATTATATGCATGAATAACTATGGTTACCAGCAGGTCCTACTATTGTTCATGATTTCTGAACCTAATATGATTTCTAATTTTATCAAGCTATATATGGATGGATTCTTGACTCAATGGGGTTTCCATGGAGTCCAATAACACCCAAATCGGAGTTCAGACAAAGAAGTTATAACCTTCCGAAGTTGGAGGTCTCATAGGAACCACTAGCCTTACCCGGCTAGCTCTACCCGATAAGTCTTGCCCGATTGGCCCTAACCGGCCATCTCCAGCACCCAATGCCCTCCACAAGAATATGGCTGACAGCTTGACTCAATGGGCTTTCCATATAGTTTAAGAACACCCAAATCAGAGTTCGGACAAAGAAGTTATGACTTTCCGAAGTTGGAGGTCTCACATGAATAACCATCCTTACCCGGCTAGCTCTACCAGACCAGTCCTGCCGGATTGGCCCTAACCGGCTAGCTCTAGCACCTAATGCCCTCCATAAGTATATGGATGAAATCTTGACTCGATGGGCTTTCCATAGAGTCAAAGAACACCGACCGCAGTTCTGACAAAGAATTTACGACCGGTTTATGGTCTCACGACCTGCACCCACTTGATCGACCTAGCCGGACGGACTCAAATGAATTAACCCTATTGACGGATCCGCACCGAACCAACCCATCTGAACGGACCCAGCAAGATGGACCCAGACGCACCAACCCAACTAGACCAACCCAGCCGGATGGACCCAATTGGACCAGCCCGTCTAGACGAACCTAGCCGGACCAACCCATCCGAACGAACCCAGCCAGATGGACCCAGCCGGACCAACCCAGCCGGATGCCTTTCCATTTAGACTGCTCAGGTTAAACGGACTATAACTTGGGCTACAAAGGTTTGAATTGAGAAATTCAAAATCCTAACATCAACTAATAATCGAGATGTGGCTAATTTGTTATAATGAATGACCTCACTACCGCATTCCCTTCTTTCTTATCCAAACCAGTCCTAAGACCTCGTTACGACGCCAGATCAAGATAAGGTAATCTCACCTTAGTTCAAAATGCAACCAAACATTTCCCAAAACACATATGGAGTCTTAGAGTTCTTCTCAACTCAACTCCTACAAATGAGTTCTGAGTTTCCAAGCCCAACCCATAACAAGAAATGAGCTGGGAGTTTCAAACCCAACCCATACACAAAATAGATAGTTCCAAACCATGTATCCACGCTTTATATACCAAAACTAGACAATCCATACATGTGATCTTCTTTTCCCTTCCTTCTTTCTTCTTCTCTTCTTTCTTCTTCCTCTCATTTTTTTCCAAGACCAAAATGAGATATTTCTTTGGTCTTATCTAGATTTGATCTTATCCTTTCTTTTGAGTTAAAACCATGTTTGGCTTACTCATTTTTACTTTTAGGTCCTCCATTTCTTATTCTTTACTTTAACTTATGCATATTCCTACTTTGGTATATGACATTATTAAATTATGACTCTTGGGTCCTGAATTAGTAAATTATTAATTTACCCTTGACTTTTGTATTAATTCCGGTTTCTTTCTTATATTATTTTTATCTTTATTTTATTTCCGAAAAAAATATACTTTTACTTTTATTATACTCTAAACAAGTTATAAAACTGTTATGGCATAATTTGGGGTGTTACACCTTGCCTGCCTTTCTTTTCCTCGCGATGCACGGTTGTCTTCCTATTCTCATTCCACTATCAAGTCTCCAGTCTCATTTCCTTCGCTTATGCTTTGTAATTCAATCTTCCAGTGGTGGGAAATTTTCAATAATTGCAAACCACTTCTGGAAGGATTCACTAAGATACATCCTTCATGCATGTCATGCAGAATCACTAGAGACCGAACTGCTGATCACGCTCTAAACGCCATCCATAGTCTAGAATTTTCCCAATTACAAACTTGAGCCCCTGAGACTACCGCCTTGTACTTTTGTCCAAGGATTCCCACAGCTTTTAGACAAGGCAATCCACATTATACATAGGTCATCTGTGCCATTCAAGAGGTAGTTGCGACACAAGAAATCAGCATGCTTCCAAGCTTCCACAACGGCATACACTTGCCTATCAATTTCATTTTCCTTCAATATGGGAGCATCCTCTTGAAGGAAACATGCCAGATTTAAGGTGGTCAGGTACAACAACATCTTTTGTTTCCACCTTTTGAATTATATCCCATTAAACTTATGAAATCCTGAGAAAATCTAATTTTCTGAAAAATGGCAAAAATGGAAATTTCGGTCAAAATCCAGAATTTTTCTAGATCTCGTATGACGAAACGTACTTCACCGCGGAATCATCTCGCGAAATTTAGCTACCATGTCGAATTTCATCGAATTTTGAGATAGCCGAAATTTCACATTTTTCGAGGCACGTAGAAGAGTGCGGGACACTTGGCACTTTATGTGACGCCCCAACCCGGCACCCGATGGGGTGTCAAGAGAAGGTGTCACACTTTGGGACTAGGACTCTTTAACCTTTTCTGTCTAAGAGCTGACATCTGTACTTGTTTTCTCATTCATATCTATACACATACTTGAAACCATTTATACATGTAATATTTGTTATTTAATATATTTTGTAGCAATGAATACAAAATATAATCATACTCTTCAATGGAGTTTACATCTATAAGAAACCAGTTCTATACTATATACATATGTAATATAAAATCGTAGATTACATAAATTACTGTGAGAACTCTATTCTAGGATCGCCTTGCGTCGCCGGTGTGAAGGCCCCGTCCTTCTAGCTCCTCTTCCTTACCTACACGGATTGAACACTCGTGCTAAGCTTTACGCTTAGTGGGAACATAAGCATGGACAACCACCAATGGTGACCGTCATAAGCTTATACATATGCATTTCATATATCTATACATATTCATATAACTTTTATTACTTATCATCTTTACATTCCTATTGCATGTCAATCTTTTCCGTTACATGTTCTATGTCTTTGGCATAGCTCCTATCTATACTTTTCTTGTATTCCTGTTTCTATACTTTGCATATTCCATATTCATTCTATAACTTATTGTTCTATGTCTTTGTCATATCTCCTATCTATACTTTTTATGTATTCCTGTCTATAACTTAATGTTCTATATCTTTGGCATATCTCCTATCTATACTTTTATCAGATTCCTCGTTTTTATAGTCTTTTCATCTTTCAGTTCTATGACTTATTACATTCTATGTACCATTACATATATCATTTTTATCCCAGACCTATATCATAACCCCCTTTCATGTGGGCCGCTACACGCCCATGCTATACTATTCATTTCTTACATATTGTTTTATCATATATTTTCTTATACGATCTTGTATTGTCATATACTTTGCATTTGCGTTTTCACTCTGACTGTAGAATTGGCATTCAAGACAGATTCGAGAGGGAACCTCGTCATGTTTGTCATTCAATAGCAATGTGATTTTGCATTTAACAATATGATTCACTTTGACTATAGAATTGACATTCATGATAGATTCGAGAGGGAATCTCGTCATGTTTGTCATTAAGTAGATATGTGATTTCATGTACGTGCATATTTTGTCATATACTTTCATTTCATCTTGTATTGCTATCAGATTTCCTATATTTTACTCCTAGACTTTTCATATACTCATACCTTTCCTATGATTTTCATATACTATGTTTTTCTATATAATCGTACTTTCATATGCTTTCATATACTTTATCTCACATATACATTTCGGTCATTGGCACTTTTTATTTCTCAGACTCAGATACTTGTCATATGTTTTATGTTTTGTGTGATTTGATGAATTATGTTGTATGTTTGGTGTGTATGTCATGTTTGTATGTGTGTTGTGAAATGTCAGGTGCTTAAGTGATTAGTACATAGGTGTTGGAAAACAATTTTTGAAGTTTACAGTGTGTAAACTGGAAGGAAAAAAATCAAAGAAATAAATTTTTAGAAATTTAATTGGTTTATTGGTAAATGAAATCAAATTCTAATAATTGAGGTAGAACAATTGTGGTTTAGTGTCGATCAAGAAAGCTTTGAGGAAATTTTGAGACCAAATGTCCAAAATTTTTAATGAAAAAAATAATAATAATAATAAATAAATAAAATAGGGTGTGTATTTTTGTGTCTTCCAAAGAGTTTGGGAAAAAATGGAGAAAATAATTTTCTAAGATTTTACAAGAAAATTGAAGAAAATGGAATAAAATAAATTCTTTATAAATTTATTTGAGTGTTCAAGAAAATGAAAAATGTGGGTGTATTTGTTTTTTTGCAGTTTTCCAAAGAGTCGGGAAATGAAAAAAACGGTGTGATTTGAAAAAGCACGCTCAAATCAGATTGGTGAGAGAAGAAAATTGTATTGTAAGAGAGTTTGTATTGCAGAGAAGAAGGCTGTGGGATTGTATTGCAAGATGGGTGTAGTTGGCTTAGAACTATATTGCAAGACAATTTATTGTATTGCAGGAGAAGACTGGGAAGGCTGGAGTTGTATCGCAATACACTGAGGTGTATTGCGACTGTGGAGCAAAGGCACGCTGATCAGATTACAAGGCTACAAGGTCACCAAGCCACGACACGGCCAAGAGGCGCTGCCGGCACCAGCGCCAGGGCGCGCAGCAGCCTAAGCGGGTAGCCGCGCTCAAGCGGCGTAAGGCAATGGAGCGAAGGAGCAAGGCGAGCGAAGCCGCAGGCGCCAGAAGGCAGAACCGCTACAGCGCGGCGACACGAATACAAGACGTTAATCGCGGACACGGAAGTCGCTATCGCGATGACCTACGGATTGGCACCCACGACACGGCTACCGAGGCCACGACACGCATGCTCGCACGCCTGGCGTACCGCAGCGCAGACTAGGCGCATGAATCGGTCACCGCTGTTGGTTCACTATGCACTCGACTCGCTTCCGACTCAATTTTTCACCCGGCTGACTTTATACCGTTTCAGTCACTAAATGAACGATGTTCACTACAAAATAAATTTGAAAAAAATATTAATAAATAAAAAAATCAAATCAAATCAAATCAATTAGACAAAATTAAAATAAAATTTTTCACAAATGAAATTTCGAAATAAAATTTTGTAGAAAACAATAGTTTAAATGAAAAAAAAAGTGATCATAAGATAGCATTGATTTATGTGTATGATTAGTGTCTCGGTTTGTTTATGCCTTAGAGATAATTGTATTGAGATTTAACTCCGCCATGTTAATTGTGTAGATGGCTGGGAGGACGCAGGATCGAGGGACGTCCACGTGGCACTAGTCAAAAAATTCACCGACATTCGAATTGCACCGCCTGCATTTGATCGCCGCCTCGTAGAGGCCGAGGGCTGCATCGCCGCTATCTCACAGGCTAGCAAAGCAGGTAGTCAGGGAGGTCCTAGTAACCTTCAGAGATTTAGAGCGCACCATCCTCCGACATTCACAGGGGGAGGGGACCCGATGGTGGCAAACCAATGGTTTATGCAGATCGAGAATGTACTGGAGGCTACGGAGATCACCTCCGATACGACCAGGATCAGGTTAGCTGCATTCTAGCTAGAGGGCGAGGCCCGAGTATGGTGGAGATGGGTTAGGACTTAGAGACGTAGCTATGACATGGGCGTAGTCGTGAGTCACTCATGGGTACTTTCAGATCGCAGGCATGCCAAGGCTCGTGAGTTCAGAGCCGGCCAGGGACGAATGACTATGATGGATCACGTGGCTAGATTCACGAGTTAGCCCGATTTGTCGATGATTATGTGGCCACCGACCGGCCAAGGTGAGGGGAGATTCGAGAATGGACCGGTTGTCCATTCTGCCAGACATAGACTTCGCCACAGATATGGATTCCATGGTCAGACAACCCCCGACTATAGAGAGATGAGGATGCTCAAGCACTCCTGGATGCGAGTGTTAGTAGCAAGAGGAAGGATGTCACTTCTTCCGCCAGAAAGAGGAGCCTAGTTTCGCGAGGGTCCCAGAGTCGCTGGCCATCCCGCTGTGGACAGATGAGAGCTGCCTGGGCCAGAGCGCGCATGGTATGGTACAATTATCGCAGCTCGACACATGAGACGGATTGCCCCAGAGACAGGATCCTGTGGCTTGAAAGCACATCCCACTGCACAGGATGAGGATAGCGCATTTCTCCACAAAGATCGCACCCACATTTCACAAAGTGTGCCCGAGAGGCCGTATATGGGTAGAGGCAGAGGACGATGCCCACAAAGGTGGACATCGAGTCCGTGGGCGTGTCTACGCCACACCAGCCGAGCCAAGCAGATCAACCAAGCATAGCCAAGGCACGCTTCCATCTCGCCTGTGGGCTAGAGGCACGGATTCCCCGCGCCGTGATTCATTCATCACAGACTGGCCAGGATCGAGTCGGGTTTAGAGGTCGACCCAGAGGAGCTCAGGAGGAGTCTCCCTAGAATTCATTAGGGCTTATGATAGGGATGATATGTCGAGGTTAAGTAGCCAGAGATCTCGGGACTTTACTTACAGCTGTACCCGAGGATCATGGACATGTCGAGTTCGATGTCATCCCTGGGATGTATTACCGACAATTAAGGTGGTCAGCATCGATCAGGGAGCGTGAAGAGGGTTACCGCCACACGTGAGACTCGTGACTACGTGGTATTTGTGGGACAAACATGATTAGCTCTTGCCCTGCACGGTACACGAGTCCAGGTCGTGGGATACTGACGGGTCACAATGAGTCTTAATTCCTCAGAGGACGCAGGTGAGACTTAGATCTACCTCGAAAGTGGCTCATGAGTATGCGGATGTTTTCCAGATGAGCTACCTGGACTACCTCCACATAGGGATGTAGACTTCGGTATTGAGTTACACCCTGGTACTTCACCCATCTCTATGACTCCGCATAGGATGGCACCAGTTGAGTTGCAGGAACTCAGAGTCCAGTTATAGGAGCTATTGGACAAGGGGTTCATTAGACTGAGCACTTCACCATGGGGTGCTCCGGTTCTATTTACGAAGAAGAAGAACAAGACCCTTCGACTATGCATAGATTATCGACAGTTGAACCGGGTTACGATCAAGAATTGGTACCATTACCTGTGATCGATGATTTGTTTCGACTGAGAGGAGCGAGTCTACTCCAAGATAGACTTCACCGTTACCATCAACCGAGGGTTGTGATGCAAATATCCCTAAGACATTTAGGGACGCTAAGTGGCGTGGGCACTATGATTTTATGGTGATGCCCTTCGATCGACGACGCGCCATAAAGATTCATGGATCTCATGCATAGGATATTCCAACCCTATTTAGATCAGTTTGTCGTAGTCTTCGTGGATGACATTTTGATCTACTCCCAGTCAAAGTGGGAGCATGAGTATCACTTAAGGATTGTTTTACAGTTGTTGAGAGACCATCAACTGTACACCAAGTTTAGTAAATGCGAGTTTTGGCTTACTGAGGTGAGATTTAGACGTGGTGTCGCATCGAGGCCGCCGACCTGCAGAAGGTCGAGGTCTTAATACTTGAGTCGGGAGAGACCGGTCGCCGAGATACGTAGTTTTCGACTGGCCGGGTACTGTGGAGGTTCATGGAGAATTTCTCCAGGATAGTAGCACCTATGACTAGGTTGACCCGGCAGGAGGTCAAGTTTGATTGGGATGACCGATGCGAGGAGGCATTCCAGGAGTTGAAGAGGAGACTTACTTCAGCTCCCATCTTGATAGTTCCTGATGGCGACAGAGACATAAATAGACAAGGGATAGCTCTCGATACCGAGTAGGATGTGTTTGATGCAGCTTCGGAGGGTAGTAGCTTATGGTTCTCACAAATTAAGAATCACGAAACGCACTACTCCCACACACTATTACGGAGATGGCGCCGTAGTCTCGCCTTGAAGATTTGGCCATTACTTATACGGCGTAGGAGTTCGAGGTGTACCCATACCATAAAGTCCGAAGTATATTTTCACAAAGAACGGACCTCAATATGAGGCAACGTTGCATGGATGGAGTTCCTAGAGGATTATGACTTCACTTTGCATTACCAATTCCTGAAAGTCAAATGTGGTGGCTGATGCACTAAGTCTAAGTCACGAGGAGCGCTATTAGTATAGCTTCCTCGGGAGTGGCGAATGCCCTAGACTATGGACAATTGGGCTATAGTACGCCCAGCGCACTGTGGTACTTTGGGGAGCTTAGCTGGCTGGCACCATCTCTCGTGGAGCGTGAGTGATTGAGTCCCAAAGTGGCAGGACGCAGAGATAGTGTCCATCGTGGACCGAGTAATGCACGGGTGACGAGGGTCGGACTCGCCACATGGATGGTAGTCTTCATATAGGGACAGTAGTGGTTCCCCAAATGCTTGACCGATTTGAGAGTGAGATTCTAAGGAGTTTCACTGCTCTCAATTTGTTGTGCATCCATGTGGCACGAAGATACCTGTGATCTTCGCCTCGCCGGGTGATACGAGGATCAAGAGATTAATGAGGGGGACTTTGATCGACGACGCCTCACATGTCAAGAGTTAAGGCCGGTGCACCGTAAGTCGCCAGGCTATCAAATTCGCCGAGGTGGTCAGGAAGTGGAGCAAGTCATGATGGACTTTGTGACCCCACTTGCCACTGGACGAGAAGAAGCATGACGCAAGATATGAGAGGACCGGCTCACTAAGTCGGCATTTTCTAGCCGTATGATGACCTTCTTCGCCTGGAGATTCTACCAGTTATACATTCAAGAGAGAGTCAAGCTACATGGAGTACCAGTATCCATAGTGTCGAATAGGGACCCAAGGATTACGGCGCACTTTTGGAAGAGTTTCCAAAAGGCTATGGGCACACGGCTGACGATGAGTATTAGCCGCTCCACCTCATACACGGGTCAGTCCGAGAGATATACGTGCATTAGAGGACATTCTACGAGCATGCGTCCTGGATCATAAGGGTAGCTGGGAGGAGCATTTACACTTAGTGGAATTCTCCTATAACAACAGTTACCAGGCGAGTATACAGATGGCACCGTATGAGGCATTGTATGGGAGGCCATGTAGATCACCATTATGTTGGACTGAGGTGGGAGAGAGCTCCATCATCGGTCCCGACCGATAGAGAAACCTCCGAAGGTGAGCCTTATACGACACAACGCTCTCTCTACCGCCGCAGCCTGCAAGAGCTATAATGGATGTGCGACGCCGACCCTTAGAGTTCGAGGTCGGGGGATCACGCCTTCTCAAGGTGATGCCCAAGAAAAGAGCGGACGTTCGCAAGCGCAGAAGCTAGTCGCCGAGGTTTATTGACCTTCGAGATACTCGGCAGGATGTGCACCATAGCGACTCCGCTGGCGCACGCCAGCACGCCAGGTGTCCACAAGGTATTTCACTCTCCATGCCTCGGCATAATTCGATCCAAATTACGTAATAGCTGATCGGGGGGGCGTATCGAGGTCAGACACCAATGGGACCTTTGAGGAGGGACCGTTGTGCATTTTGGATACTGCGGATCGCTTTTGCACGCAAGACCGTGAGGCTAGTGAGGGTACTATGGAGACACTATGAAGTGGAGGAGTCCACGTGGGAGCGCGAGGACACGATACGGGCCACCTATCCCTTCTTGTTTAGGGATGAAGGTACGTGGTTTAGTCATTTAACATTTAAATGGCTAGTTTACATGCATGATCGAGTGCGCGTTGCATATGCATGTGAGTGATTGTGATTGACCAGAATTTTGGGACGAAATTCCATTTAAGGAGGGGAGAATGTAAGACCCAAGAAATTCTAATTTCTGGAAAAATGGCAAAATCGTAATTTCGGTTACAAAATTGTAATTTCAATTAAAAATCCGGAATTTATTCTCTAGATCTCAGATGACAAAATGGATTTCACCATTGGAATCGCCTGTAAAAATTAGCTAGCACGTAAAATTTCAGAGAATCGAGACAAATAAATTTACACGTTTCGAGGCATCACTAAGCCACACAGAAACGAGATTTTCTGACGCGAACGAAGTCGTGATATAACACGTACTCGTGTGCCATAAGTGGCATGAGTAGAGAAATGATGGAAATGGACGGCTGAAATAGAGCCGAATGTCAAAACTAGGAATAGAAGGACAAAATGGTCATTTTTGGAAAAGTTAAGTCACAAAAAACAAGATAATGTATAGTGCTCATCTTCTCAAATTCAAAAGAAGCAAAAACGTGAATTGAAAAGTGTGGATGCAGAACGTGAAAATGGAGGGAATTGTAGAGAGAAGGACCTCCTTCTCTAGAAATACGCACAATCCGATCACCGTCATAGCCGGACGCGAAGGAAAGTCAGCTTCTAATTGAACGGCTACGCTGCGGACACCAGATTCAGGCTACAATCTTTTTTCCATAATGCATTACACCATGCACATTTATTCAATATATCAAATCACATTTATCAACAAAAATTTTATTTTTTCTAATTTCAATTTTTTTTTTAAAATTTGTCCCATTTTGTTTGATTTTATTTTATTTTATTTTATTTTTAAAAAAAATTTCGAAATTTACTGTTCACAGTTGACCGATCAACGATACTGTTCACGGATTACTATTCATAGATTACTGTTCACTGAATACTGTTCACGGATTACTGTTGGTCACAATACAAAAATTGTATTACAACACAATTTACCTACTGCACTACTACATTGCAATACAATTTTCCAGCTTCCTTCCCTTGCAATACACTCTTGTGTATTGCAATACAATTTCCATTAGTCTTCTTCTCTGCAATACAACCCATTGCCTACAAGACTAGGTCACAATACACTAATTGTATTGCAATACAATTCCAACAGCCTACTTGCAAGCCTCATTGCAATACACCGCAATACAACCCTCCTAGCCTACTCAAGCCTTCTTCTCTATTAATACAAAATTGTATTGCACAATTTTCAACACCCACTCAACTTGCAATACAATCCTCCTCTCTTGCACAACCAAGGCCACTATATCACAATACAATGTCTTTCTTGCAATACAAAAATTTTCTTTTTTCATAATATAATTTGGGCAGTTGCCCAAAAACGGTTCTGCACAAAGTTTTTTTTTTATTATGTGTTCCAGCCACTGGTAAACACAAAAGATACATGTATGCATATATTTTTTTCTTTAACACTTAAATAAATTTATAAAAATTTATTTTAATTATTTTCTTCAATTTTACAACTTGTAAAACCTTAGAAAATTGCTTTCTTCATCTCATAACCAAATAAATTTATAAAATTTATTTTCTTTACTTTCTTTTTCCGGTTTTACACTGTAAAATTTTTTTCTTGAACACTTAAATAAATTTATAAAATTTATTTTACTCTCATTTCAATTTTACAACTTGTAAAACCTTAGAAAATTGTTTCATTCACAACCAAATAAAATTTATAAAATTCCTATTTTTTACTTTCTTTTTCCTAGCTTTTTACTAATCAGAAACTTTTTTCTCCACCTTAAACACACACACACACACACACACACACACACATATATATATATATATATATATATATATATATATATATATATATATATATATATATATATATATATATATATATATATATTTTCTCTTATTTTAATAAACCAAATAAATTGCTTAGAATTTATTTTGTCTCGATTTTTTTCATTTAATTTGAAAATGGTCCATAATTTCAAAGCTCCTTTTATACACAACACTAACCCTAGTAAGATTCAACCTCCTCAAATCAATTAGAATTTGATTTCATTATCCAATAAACCAAATAAATTTCTAAAATTTTATTTCTTTTATTTTATCCTTCTAGTTTACACACTGTAAACCCCAAAATTTGTTTTTCAACACATATGTGCTATTTGCCTAAGCACATCAACATTCACATCATAAATACAACATGGCATACACACTATCATACAATGATTCATCAAATCACACAAAACACATCAAACATATGCATGCAGTGTCCTAGTTTTGTCCCGTGATTTCCTAGGTAATCGATAATTCTAACCCAATGATCGAATCCACACCCTAGTGGTGATGGATACCCAACCCGAGCTCCCTAGGTATTCAGATATTTAAGCTCGATACCTGCCGCGGGCTTAGTATCGACATTAAACGCCAGTAATCATAACCAAGCACTAAGACCGCAAACTACATATCCTAGGCCCACGCTTCAACACGCTACGTAATAATCGATACCTAAGCTCCGATAATTGTCGTGGAAGTCGGTAGGATCGTAACTAAACTTATAACTACACCCATCGGGCTCCCAAGGTAATCGTTTACCTTAGCTCTGATACCAAGCTGTGACGCCCCAAACCTGAGGGTCCGTTGACTACCCATCAACCCGCGGAATATAAGTGGATGTCGGGTTACCCGACGCCACTTCAGAAAATCGGACAGAGCCTCCTTTGTACGGGGAGCTCTACCCAAATACAATACCTGCATGAAACCTGTCCCAAACAGTCCAATATAATCACAACATGAGTAAAACGGCCACCTGGGCCCAATAACTATACTCATCATGGTACAACAACTATATCCAATAGTTTCAAAGAGTTAATGAATTCTCTTTTATACACACATCTATTAAAATTCTAAAACTCTAATACATGTATACATCACAAAACCAAAGCCACAATCTGGCTTTCTTCTAAAACAGCCTCTATGACATGCCGCTCTCGCTTCAAGCCTCCCGCACTGTAAAATATAATATCCTCGACAGGCGAAATAATGCTCAAGAGAGGAATCAACTGCTGGCTACTCTCCACCTAAGTGCATATGCAATGCTCCAAAATAAACACACATTCAAGAAAATTCGTGATCTTACTTGAATGTCTACATGCCATCCCCATATCTCGAGTCCTCACCAACTCCCTCACACTTGCCTAAGCCATGAATGAGAAAATAATCATTTTCAAAACAAAACCTATTTGTTCTTGAAAATATACTACCGAAATATTCGGTAAAAATATGGGACTACCCTCCGAGGCAAATTGGTTGGTGAACTTTCCGAAATAGTCATGGTCCTCATCCGAAATGATCTGTTGGCCCATCTCCCAACCCAATTCTCCGGAATATCATCATGTGAAATTCATTTTGCAACAATGTCCATTTTTACAAAAACCATGTCATGCACTCACACCTAACCTCCAGGTTACCCAGTGCATATGAAATGCATTGTGATGCCATTTCAATAACTCATATAACACATGCAAATATATCACCATGCATATATTCACGTAAATTAAATCAGACAATCATATTATTTAATTTATCATCTCATCACAACAAAATTAGCTCTCGCGGGCTAATGATCAAACACGAGCAATCCCACTTGAATCACTCGACCAAACACATATTTTCACAAAAATTATTTTCGTGATCACTGTTTCGGGAACAGTAAAACCCTAGGTTAATGTTCCTTTCAAAGCACAATTTATCGGTTCACTTGGTGAACCTGTGCTTCACGAATTACTCGCCCAAACGAACCATCCCATGAATTAACACGTAATTTCACCATTTACCACTCCAAATCAGCCGTGGGATACCACGGCTGCAACGATTTGCCTAAAATTTATAAATTCTGGCCCCAAGCTTTCGACCGATCAAACGACCGCCTGGGCGCCCACGAACTGGAACATTGAAAAACACTTAAATAAAGTGTAAACCCAAGTAGGAGAAAACCTCTACGTCAAGGAGTTTGAAGAACTTCCTTAAATCCGTACACGCTAAGCCCTCTCCGTGTGTAGCACTTCTCCTTGGTCTCGAAGATCGATCGGGTTTGACGCACGTATTTCTAGAGAAAAGTTGGATACTCTCTCACTAGAAAATGAAAATTTTGGCTACTGGATCTCCCCCTCTCTTTTCCCACGTTTTGGTCTCCTTTAACATTTGAAGAGACGACACTATGCAACTTTTTGTCTTTTTGTGACTTAAACTTTTCCAAAAATGATGTTTATGCCCGTCTTTTCCCAGTTTTGACATTCGGCTCTATTTCGGCCGTCCATTTTCATCATTTCTCTTCTCATACCACTTATGGCACATGATTACGTGTTATATCTGACTTCCGTCACATCGAAAACCGTTTTACGACACCCGAACCGCGATGCCTCAAAAAACGTGCCAACTCAAACTGTCTCGGAATTTTACGAAATTTTACGTGCTAGCTAAATTTTGTGAGATGATTCCAACGGTGCAATCCATTTCATCATCCAAGATCTAGAGAATAAATTTTGGATTTTTAACCGAAATTACAATTTCGTAACCAAAATTACAATTTTGCCCTTTTTAACGAAATTGGAATGTCTTGGGTCTTACAGATTCAGGTTTTTCTACTTTCATAGCATCTTGTACCAATTTTGGGAAAAGTCACACGTTAAAGAAAATTTGCAAGTGCTAAATAGCTCTTGATAGACTCATGCAGCCATCCAGTCACCTCGAGCCATGTTCATGATATGCTTAAGATGGCTTTACTCGTTCAGGTTAGTGGACTTGCTTTTTAAGGTTGAAAAGTCGATAACCCTTTTTCCTCAAGCACACTTTCATCAGCTTCTTCAGGACGATCCATCTATACAACACACAAGGACATCCACATCAGGCCAACACATTTCTATACATAGACTTTTATATATCTTCTATCTTATACTCTATCTATGTTTATGCAATTCCAGAAATGCCTAAACCTTTGCTCTGATACCACTAACTTGTGACGCCCTAACCCGGAACCCAATCGGGTGTCAAGCGAAGGTGTCACACTTTAGGACTGGGACTCTTTAACCTTTTCTGTCTAAGAGCTGACATCTGTACTTGTTTTCTCATTCATATCTATACACATATACTGAGTCCCATTTATACATGTACATTTTCTATTTAATATATTTTGTAGCAGCGGAATACAAATATAACTATACTTCATTGGAGTTTACATCTATACATATACATATCTAATATAACAACTGATTGCGAAGCACATGAGCACCTATCTCTAGATGCATCGGCGTCGATGGTGTGGAGTGGCTCTGGTCTCTAGCCTCCTTCATTACCTAACGGATTGAACACCTGCAGCAACTTTACGCTTAGTGGGGAATATAAGTATGGACAACTACCAATGGTGACCGCTACAAGCTTATACATATGCATTTCACATATCTATACATATCTATATAACTTTATTACTTATCATCTTTACATCTTATCATGTATCAATCTTTTCCTACTACATGTTCCATGTCTTCGCATAGCTCCTATCTATACTTTCTTTACTGTATTCCCTGCTTTCTATACTTCAATATTCCATATTCATTCTATAACTTATTGTTCTATGTCTTTGTATATCTCCTATCTATACTTTTTATGTATTCATGTTTATAACTATTGTCTTATGTCTTGCAGCACTTCCTATCTATACTTTTAATTGATTCCTGCTTTCTCTAAATTTTTTTCATATTTCAGTTCTATGACTTATTACATTCTATGTACTATTACATATAGCATTTCTTATCATGTACCTATATCATGTCTCCTTTCATGTAGTGGCTACACGCTCATGCTATACTATTCATTTCTTACATATTGTTTTATCATATATTTTCTTATACGGTCTTGTATTGTCATATACTTTGCATTTGTGTTTTAATTGATATAGAATTAGGCATTCAATGAGATTCGAAGAGGGAACCTCATTAAGGTTCCTCACATTCCAATAGGAAATGTGATTTGCAGATGAACAATATGATTCACTTTGACTATAGAATTGACATTCATGACTTGATTCGAAGAGGGAATCTCAGAATAGTTTATCATCCAAGAGGCAATGTGGATTTCATGTATGTGCATATTTCATTATACTTTCATTTCATCTCAGATCGCCATATCAGACTTATATTTTCATCTTGTACTTTTCATATACTATATTTTCTTATGATTTTCATATAATGTGCTTTTCATATAATCAGACTATGCTTTTCATATACTTTATCTCAATATATACACTTTCGTGTCATTGACACTTTATTTCTTGTACTTGTATACTTGTCATCTGTTTTATGTTTCATGCTTGCATAAACCTTAGAAGCTGATACGAGAAATAATTGTATGTAGCCGAAGGAACTATCACTATACGACACAATGATCTCTATCTGTATGACTCAAACGGGGCCGCTATAATGATCCAAACATGATCTATGTCATCGACCCAAACAGGGTCGCGATATCTGTAAACTCGTGAGGCCACAAAGAACTATATCCCTATATGTGCATGCCTATCTATCCTCTACCATGTTCTAAGCGCATAATCCATGTGCGTATTTTATGTTCAAGACATATCTCATATTCCCCGAATAATGATTGTTATTCGTAATCATATGCAATATTTAATACTCATATTTGTATTTTGCATTTTTCATATCTCTTTAACTCAATTTACCGTATTCATGAATCTTTACCATGTAACTATTTTTCCTACTATTTGTGCATTTCTCGATTTGTTGTCTAATCGTATACTTCCTAACTTCATATATTTCTTATCATATATCTATTTCATATATTCCTATATTCATATTATTCATCTATTCATCATATCATATATCTATATTCTTATTCTTTATCTAATTTATATCCTTCAATACAGTTCGGGACTGTCCAGAATTCAATCCCACAATTTTCCAATATTAAGTCCCAAAACTTTGAAATAAATCGCATGGCCTATTCCGGCCCCGAAAACAACCTATGTCATTACATGGCTTTTTATTCCAAGTAGGGAAAATTCCTTACCTCATGGAGTTTGACGAAACTCCAAGATTTTGATACTCACACGTAGCTCATGATGCGTGGATCAACTTTGTCTCTTGGTCCAACTAATTTTGACTGTCAGAACACTGAAGATCTAAGAAAGTACCGAAACTTAGGATTTTCCGAAACTTCTTACTTGAATCTTGGCGAAATCCCGTGTTTTTGGTACTTACGTGTAGCCCTCGTCGAGTAGATGAACTTTTCGTTTCGCTCGACAAATTCACTAGCCAAAACTCCATGTATCAAAAAAGGTTAAGAGAAGAAAATAAAATAAAATAAAACGCCGGTCACGCCTTCAAAATCATTCCTCCTTTATGATATATATATATATATATATGTATATATAAGCTTAAGGTGGGGCCCACATGTCTCCCTTGTCCATCTCGGTCTGTTTTAGCTCCGAAACAATTGATTTCGTTTTGGTTCAAGTTCCAATAATCTTAAATGGACATTTTTTAAATATTGTCACTTTTTGATATTTTCTAAAACCTGCTTCGAGAGGTTAACCCGACGCCATAATTCGACCCCGTGACAATTCCGACTGTCTCGAAATCTGACGAAATTCGACATGATAGCTAGATTTCACGAGACGACTCCAACGATGATGTCAGTTTGGTCATCCAAGATCTAGAAATTTTCCAGAATTTTCCGAAGCGACAAAATTACCGTTTTGTCCTTTTTCCTAAAAATGTCGTTTTTTTTTTCGAACGAATACAATTTTAACTTATTTTATACCCTAAACATGTTATAAAACTGTTAGGGTATATTTTGGGGTGTTACACTTTATGAGTGGCTCAAGAGATGCCACGTGTCCTGGGCAGAAAGGGTTAAACCCGAGCTCAAGTATGGGGCCATGAGTGACAAATGGCACCTTGTGAGTGGATCGAAATCCAATGGGAAGAGATAAGGTGATGGGGTAATCTAAGGCATCCAATGAGAAATGGACACTTGGCATGAGAGGACAAGTCCTCTTGACCAAGTCTCCCAACTGGTTTGGGGAGAGGAAAAGAGGGGGAGAGACCAACGGAAAGAGAGAGAGATCTTTTTAGAGAGAGAAGCTCTCACTTCTCTCTAAGTTTCCCAACGATCGGACTGGTGTTTGGAAGCAAAGCAAGAGGAAGAGTTGATCCTCATAATGAGAGCTACACAAGACTGGTATCGCTGAGTTTCGACAACCCTAAGGTGTGAGGGTTTTCCACTGTTTTACTCTTTGACTAAGGGTCATTTTAATGGATGGGGATTTGTTAAGGCCTAGATGGTCGTGGTTTCGGTTCCAAAAGATTTGGACCGAGTGAAGAAATCCCTAGAGTTGTTTTTCCACACCACTGGTCGTTTCAGGTGGCTCAGGTGATGTTGTGTTATTAAGCAGGAGAGTGAATAAATACGTCGACAGGATTTTGGTATAGCTCCAAGATGAATTGCAGAATTGTATATCAGCCCAAGTGAGCTTAATCTTATGTTATTGCTAAGTGAATAATGACATGTGGATAGTGGGGAGAATTTTGTTAATATATGCATGAGTGATATATTAACATGTGTTGAATGTTCGTGCCATCGGTGATGAGCACTTAGGTGAAGAGTAACCCAAGTAGGAAAAATTCCACTACTGGGCATTGTTCACCCTGTCAAGGGAATATATTTATTTCAGGTATTGAAGGTGCACCCGGGGATGGGACGCATTTGAGACCATAGAGGCGAGGAAATGGCCAAGTTGGCCTTATTTCCATATTTTGTAATTTCTGGAAAAACGATCCAATTTTTGTGTAAATTGTAATTTAATACAACTGTAAACAAATTCCCTTTTTGTATAAAATATACATTTGTGTTGTATGGATGTGTGGGCCCTATTGGGTCGTTTTACGCATGTATGGTCCTGCGATATGAGACACAGCGATTTTCCATGGGTTCACAGTACAACGAGACAACCCTAGCTTTGGGGCGCTACAAACTTTTTCGGCTTTCCATGACTCATACCATTGGCGTTTAAGCAACAGCATTGAGGATAAGACTATAGTAGGTAGAATCAGTAGTCATTCATCAACTTAAATTCGTTTAAAATGTAGATATTAAAATTAAAAAAATTTGACTTTGCCAAATTCTGAGCAAAGATAAAACAATTTGCAAAGTGGCTACTGTTCACAGAGATAGTATATGAAAAATTAAAAAATGTGACTTAGCCAAATTATGATAAAAATAGTATTAAATCAAACAGATTACTGTTTAAAAAAATAAAAGAACTAAAATTAATTTTAAAAAATGATGTAACTATGAATCCTTATTTAATCAATGCAAGAGTTATGTATCTTAAAAAATGATATTTAAATTTAAAACAGACATCGCTTTTTTAAGAAATAACTTAACTAATTAGCGAGCAATTAAAATATTAAAATTCAGATTATCATTTTTGCAAAAATGAGCAAAAAAACAATAAAACAAAACAAAGGCAAATAGAAATGTAGCGTTTTGAAAAAACATAAAAAAAAAAAAAAAAAAAAAAAAATCAGTGTAGCAAAAACATTACATTTTTGCAAAAAAAAAAAATAGCAGAAACATAATGTTTTTACAACAAATAAAAACAAACAGTGCAGCAGAAACAGAACTGAACGTTCTGTCGAAGATATATGAAAAAAAAAAATTGAACGTTAGGCACTGCATAAACAAAACTGAACGTTCTGTACAAGATATATGTAAAAAATAAAAAATATTTGTCTTAAGATTGTTATGTACCAGTACTGTAAAATAGAACGAACAGAGAAGAAGAGATGAACAAATAACACGTTCAATCAAACCAATGCGTAACCTATCGTATGTGGAATTGTTTGCGTGAAAATCAATAAGGATTAAAGTAATCGCTTGGAACCTCGTGTGCAGATCAAGTCTCAGGTTGGACACAATATCCTTAAGAAAATATCAGCTCGTGAGGTGCTTCGAGAAAAATCCAATTGCCCCAGATGAAATGATCTTCCAACAGTAAGAAAGCACTTCCTTTGTTGCCTATCGAACCAGAACTATGCAGAACTCAATCTCTATCTCAAACGTGAATATGAAGGATGAAAGAATGAAAAATTAATGAATCAAAAATGAGAGAATGTGTGGCCTATATATGACCTGCTCTGGCATCCATTCGGCCAACATAGCCATCAAAACGACGACGTTTTGGACTCCCAATGGTAACCCTCGTAAAACGACATCGTTTTGTTGTTTCAGGTTTAAAAATTAAGGATATATATATCCCGAACTCCGAGTCGAAGGGCGGGCGTGATAGGCGTGGTAGAACCAAGCACAGCCAGTCCTCCTTCCATTAAACTGGGTGCCTTTGGGCCCAAACCCAACTACAAGGTAGGTGTATATATACCCTTTAAAAGTCTTGTTCCCATCCGATGCCAAGACACAAGCTCTTTTCACAAGCTTAAACCTTTAGTTACCATTTCGGCGTAATGATGCTCGGCGTAATTTCTAATTCAATTCTTAATGGCTTGAGCAATTCAATATATAATTTTCATCTCCTCATGGAGGAGAACACATTCTCATGTGGATCCACCGAAAAGAGTTTGTGGGACCCATTGTAATTTTAGCTCAAGGATAGCTAATTTATTGTGCTCAAACCCATTTTTCCAACATGTGGCATATTCGACTATCAATTAGAGACAATGTTAATACAATAATAAAAATGCAAACTATTCACAATTAATTAGAATTTGGCCTATAGATTGACAAAGAGTGGTTTGTGCTGATATGTAGGCTGTCAGCCTCGTACAAGCCTCATGGGAGTGTATTCTAGAATCAATTTCACAAAATTCCATTCTATGGGAACCATGAGCTTGATCACGTTATTTTAAAAATAAGAAAGACATTTTTTAAATAAATATAATAAACATAAAGTTTTAAAAATAAATAAAACAAAGAAAATCTAAAAAGAAGAATATTTGAAGAGAAGAAAAAGAAAAATAATAATAAGTAAAATAAATTAAATAATATTGAAAATGAAATTTATTGAATGAGAGAGATCAACTTTACAAGCAAAGAAATGAAATTTGGATATATAATATAAGAGGGATAGAATTTTAACACAAAATAACCTTCATCCCAATGGTTGAGCTCATTTATTCAAAACATATGGTCAAACGATAAAATCTTGATTTGGCATTGTAAATAAAACATTCTTTATTTATTTTTAATTTTTTTTGTTAGGAGAGATGATGGATTTGGTAAAATTGAAAAAAGAGTGAGATAATAATAATAAAGAAGATAAATAATAAAGAAAAAAAGAAAAAAAAACAAATAATATATTAGTGGTCATGTAAGTGTAGTTCCCCAGTTCGTTTAAAAACAGAAACAGAAAAAACATGAAGGAAGCAAACCTGCAATGCAAACAAATGATTAAGAAGCAGATCCGAGCCCAACGATAACGGCCAGCGCCCTTAAGCATTTAATTTGACCCTCAACTTGTACCGGTATACGGACAATCGCCCCAGATAGAACGGATCTCGTTCCTCCGAAGTGGTACGGATCGGAGGACCCCGACGAACTCAACTTGCAAAACAATCGCACAAAATGAAATGATATGCAGTGTGAGGAGAATTTTTTTTTTTTGTTATGTATCTTTAAAATGGAAAAAACTGGGAGTATAAATAGCCTAGGAAGTGTCTCTACAAATAGACATGTCGGTTCGAAAATGTATGAACTGAGGGACACAACGTTTCATTCATTTGATTCCCAACAATCCCCCACATGAATGAAAAGTTCTGATATCAAAACTCTCGTGTATGCATGAGATGCAAAGTGCGATTATTCCATGAGAAAACGTTGCATCAAGATAAGTAGTCTGAGACTTTGAACTTTCCTTAGTGAAGCCTATCGGACTTACTCGGTCAATCAATAGACTTGATGTCTCAACCGCCGACCTTCAAGCCTAGACAATAGAAATCACATAACTATTTCGAACAAAATTGGTTCTCACTCGTTGTGTTCGCTTTTGGCCACGAACACCGCCTCTCGGTCTCATGAGGTTTTAGAGAATTCTACTTTGCAATTCTCACGTAAGCGGCCCTCACTCACACTCACATAGGTGATTTATGAACATATAGTTTCATAATCATTAAAAGCTGGCTTAACCTTCACATATTAATCGTCTTTATCTAGGAACGGGTAAAACAAATTAGACAAGATTCTACTAATCGTCATAACTTAGTTGTCCCTTTGAACCTAGATCCCGGGATTCTGGCCAACTAGGTAGGTGTCCGCAGATGACTTGTTTAGAGGCCTTAAACCCATTCCCCTTGATGTTTTTGCAACCATCTCTCTAGTTAGGCCTTTTGTCAATGGATTCGCAATATTATCTTTGACTTCACATAGTCAATGGTGATAATTCCACTAGAAAGAAGTTGTTCATCGTGGCTGCGTCTTCAACGTATGTGTCGAGACTTACCATTATACATGACATTCCTGTCTTTTCCTATTGCCACTATCACAATGTATACACAAATAATCGGGTTAGGCCAATTAGGAATATCTTCCATGAAATTTCAAGCCACTCTATTTCTTCACCCCGCTTTATCCAAAGCAATAAATTATGATTCCATGGTGGATCTAGCAATACAAGCTTGTTCGATGATTTCCAAGATATCACATTTCACCAAGTGGTGAATACATATCCACTTTGTTGATTTGTGTCTTTAGTGCCGCTTATCCAATTTGCATCACGTATCCTTCATAATCAGCCGATACTGTAATAAAGCATAATCTTGAGTATGCTTTAAGAGCCCAATAAACGTTTATCGTTTCCACGATTTTCATTCACTAACTCAAATCGACTTACTTTGCTAACCGCACAAGCTATGTCCTACTAGTACGCTTCATGACATACATTAAACTGCCTAGTATACTAGCATACTCATTTTGAGCTTTGTTTACACTAGTATTCTTAGAAAGATGTAAATTAACATCTATCGGAGTCTTTACTGGTACTATATCTAGATTCTTAAATTTTCCAAGAATCGTTTCAATATAATGGGATTGTGATAGAGCTAATCCTCCAGGTGTCTTATGGATTTTAACTCCTAAAATAACATCAGCGACCCCCATATTTTTCATTTCAAATTTACTTGCAAGCAAGCATTTGATTTTCTTAATAGTCTCATCATCGCATGTTATGCTATTATCGTTTACATATAGACATAAACCAAGTAAAGCAATTTCGAGTTATTAAATATATACACATTTATCTCCCTCTATCAATTCAATTACTAGAAGTCAGAATGCGCGCCCGCGTCATATTGACAGCCCGAAAGTAATTCCGCTTTTGTATATATGGCGGCAAACTAAAAGAAAAATTTATCAATACCATCTTCCAACGCATCATAGAAGCATTCATCCGGAAGGGCATAGGTCGTTTTTATGAGGCTCTAGACCCATAAGACACATCCATATCTTTTTGAGAGCGAAAGGTGAAGGTTTATGTTGGTTATGGGCATGGATAATAACCCATGTGATTTTGACCCGGTCTAAGACCATGAGACACATTCAAGAGACAATCAGATCCAAATTTTCTAAGTACGATTCCGTTTCTTAATTTGATGGCATTTCAAATACATAGAACTTAAACTCAATACCATCAATGTTTTTTATTTCTTGTTTGCAGATAGAAAATCAAAAAGCAAAAAGCTCAGAACAAGATTTCGATTTAGTCCAGGTTCATGAAAGACGCAAACTTTTTAAATAAATTCCTGCCTTTTCACAGTCTGGGTTGAAGAGATGGAAAACATGTTCTTCACCTTCACTCTCCACCATCTCCACAGCTCCACCCCACCCACTTTTCTTCAAAGTTTCGTAGTACCACAATCCCCTGTTTTTCAAAAAAAAATTTCCGCCCACAAATATCAATACCTTTCCACATCCCAAACTTGACAGGTTTGTGTCCGCCGCCGGATAAAACAGTGGATTGTGAACCTCCGTTGGGCATATGTAATCCCACAATCTTTCAGGCTCATTTTTTGCCAGCGGCAGGAACCAGAACAATCTCTGTGAGATCGTAACATCAGAGAGTTGCAGGCTGGCTCGCATCGCCATATTGTGGGCGATGTTGCTTCCCGGCGCAGTCGCCGGTGAAGGAAGACTCGGACCAAAGTCGGCGTGGTGGTTGTTCCACGGCCTGGGTCCTTGGCCGGAGGAGTGAGTTGGCGGCCCATGTGCCTGCCACGTGTCGTCGCGGGATGGGGATAGGGTTCCGGCACAGCCGGAAAAGTGGACAGAGACAGCGACGACGTTGGCCTCGAGACGAGGGAAACGAGGTGGGGAAACGAGGTGGGGAGAGATTCAGACGGATGGATGAATAGATAGAAATTCGTGCATGCAATAGCCTCAAACAGTAATCCATTTTGTTTTCATTCAGAAATGAATTGTAACGCATTCAGCCCGCCTCGGTTTCACTTTCGAGAATGTGGCCGGCCGGCATCCAATTCCTGACCCAATTGTAACAAATGTATTGCATAAACGAAAAACATTGTAACAGTTTTTTTTTTCTCAATACCGAACCGAAATACAGAAACGAAAAAAAAAAAACTGAATTTCAAACTGCACTACAAAAAAAAAATGTTTGAATCAAATTTCAATGCAGTGCAGAAACGAACAAAACAAAAAAAAAAATGAAATTCGAACAGAACCGAAAAATGAAAATTCGTCTTAAGATTGTAGTTCCCCAGTTCGTTTAAAAACAAAAACAGAAAAAACATGAAGGAAGCAAACCTGCAATGCAAACAAATGATTAAGAAGCAGATCCGAGCCCAACGAGAACGCTGCGCCCTTAAGCACGACTGAATTTCAACTCAGACCGAGTATACTCTGGCCAATCGTCTCCTGCGATAACTGATCTCGTTCCTCCGGTTTCTGCACGGATCGGAGACTCGACGAACTCAACTCGCAAACAATCGCACAAAATGAAATGATAAGGCAGCAGAGGAGAATTTTCTTTGTTATGTATCTTTAAAATGGAAAAAACCTGGGAGATAAATACCCTGTAGCTGCCTCTACTAATGTATACGTTTGCCTCAAAACGTATTTAACCGGCGAACACAACTTTTCATTCATTCGATTCCCAACAAGAAGGGGCCATAAGGATGGGGGAAGAACCTCAGAATAAGAACGCTGAGCGACTTGAATACTGCAAAAATTCAAGCATCCAAAATGATATTGGAGTTCTAAAGTATGAGCAGTGAGAGTTTGAATACACAGTATCAAATTCAAATGGAGTTCTCAAAGTATGGTCGTGAGAGTTTGAATGTTGTCACATCAAATTCAAATAGAATGCATCAAAATATGTGTTCCACCAAATCATAGTTGCAATAGGCAATTTGCACACCTCCGCCTAAAAATCCAATCAAAATGTGAAAATACTATTAGAACAATGAATGCTGCTACATGATGCCATATTGAATGTCCAAAATGGAAGAAAAAATTTCTAAAGTCAAGGTATGCGACAATTGCCAAATCAATTAAGGGCTGCGGCATCAAGGCTGAGGTTGCTGCTGCACTTCGCTCACCAAACAAAAATAGCTCAAATACCCAGTAAATAAGAAAATCCGAACTAGCTACAACAAACACCAATACCTAGGCAATAAAAAAGAAAATCAAAACCAAAGTAATTCCCATCTCCATTATAGCTCTGTTCCAGCAAACCCAAAAAAAATAAAGACTCAAAATAAAATAAATGAATATAAAACCCACAAAACAGAACTCATGCCCACAAAACCAAAACTCAATCCTAGACATTCATATTTCAGTTTATACATGTACTATTCATATTCTCTCTCTCATTTCATGACCACATTCACCTCTTATTGCTTTAACCAAGAGTCCTTTCGTTTTTTTTCTTTTTTTCATTTTTAATAAAAACTCAAATCAAAATACATGACACAATAAAGAGATATATGAGATGTTCATCCAGGCAATAACAATATCTTCAATTAGGCTTCTATAAACTCCTATAAACTCCTAATCAAGCAAAATTAAGAGACGATCCATCAATAGAACAAGAATCAAAGCAACAACCAAAAAAAAAACAAATACTATTAGAGCAAGTGCAAATATCTAGAAACCTCCAAAACATAAAATGAAATGAATAAAATAGGTTATATATTTACATGAATGTAAATGATGTTTTGGTATTCTAAAATTTTAATTCTAATAGGTTCAACTTATTTTGGATTTGTTGCAAGATATAAAAGATCAAATTAATTTCTGATAAATTTTATGATTCTTACCGTTGTCTTTTCATTCATAAATGAAGAACATGTGGAATTTTATTTTTATCAAAATTTGAATAAATAATGAGGCAAATATATTGACAAATATGGTATAATTTTGGTTTGGATTTTGGAATTTTTTTTTTATATATTTGCTATTAATTTTTAATCAAGATTATTTAATTTTTATATCTGTTTTATTTTTAAATAATAATTTAGAATAATGATGATTTTCCATGATAACAACATCAATAATTTATTAACCATCATCAAACTTGTGTAAAATTATAGTAGACTAATTTGTTTCTAAAACAAAGAGTTACCTAAAATTGTAAAAATTATTTTGGCATTATTTAATATTTATATAAGAAATTAGATGCAAGCATTTTTTTAAAAAAGAAAAAAATATTAAATATTATAACACGGTTATTTTATTTTAAAATTAAGATAAAAGTAAAAGAAAAAAGAAAAAAATCCATATGTGATATAAGTCAAATAAATTTTCATCTAAAAAAAGTTGCACAAATGAAAAAGTAAAGAAAGTGGATCACCGTTAATCAAGACTCTTTTTTGTGAAGTCTTGTTTCTACCCATCGTCCTTCCGAAATATCGATTCAAATGACGTAAGCTTGTTTGGCATGTAATTGCAAGGAAACAAACATTTGTACATGTGTCGGCGTGCCTTTCCTTTCCCGTATTATTTGAAACCCACCCATACGTTTATTGCTCCATTTTTAACAATTGTGAGCAAAAAGAAAATGTTAATTAGGAAACTTATTTTTTATATATGGACATCTAAAGCTAGAATTGCTATTTAAATTAAAATTTATATACTTAAAAAAAATGTTTATTATTCAAGATTTAAATATAAAAATTTTCAAAATAAAAAAATTTAATTAACTTTTAGTTATGTCATGATGGACGCCGCCATCTAAGTAGAGGTTCGACTCATGCTTTTTAGATATTTGAGGCCGAAACTATAATTAGGAATTAAAGTTTTAAAAAATATATGTATTTGGACTATGTTTTGGATATGAGGTCACAACCAATTAAAATTAAAGTTTAAAAAATAAATTATTCTGGATTTAGTAAATGAAAAATAGTTAAAATTCAAGTTTTAAATTATAATTTTTCCCTTTAAATTATATTTAAAAGTTATTGCAGATATTAATGAATTCAAACTCTCTTTAAGTTTTCCTAAAAAAAAAAGAAAAGAAAAGACAAGGTAAAAACTTATAAGTCTTCACAACCACCATTGATCCCCGCTTTGGATTCCAGGTCCACTATTAGAGTTTGATTAGTAATTAATTTTAAACAAAAATTACACATATAAATTTATTTTTAAAACATTCATATAACTAGTTTTTTTTTTTTAAATCTGTATTCATCAATTGCGATTTTGAAAATTAATGTTAAAATCGTATTCATCAACTAGGGTTTTGAAAATTAACCTTAAAACCATAATTAGTAAATGCAGTTTTAAATTTTACGCGAAACTCAGATTTGATGAATGCGCTTTAAGGTTAATTTTTAAAACCGATGTTGATAAATACTATTATAAAAAATAAAAAGACTATTTTATGAATATTTTGAAAAAAAAAACTACATGGATATTTATTTTTTTAAATAAATCATTTTGACTTTGAACTCACTACTAAGACCAAGCAAAGTCGGTCAGATCATAAATTTTGAAAGTTAGTGAATATGCATTTACTTACATTATTATCCCAAGAGGCACTGGCCCACGCATCAGCGCTCATATCAGGGACAATATACGAATCGTATCAATAATTGTCAATCCAAACTCGACACGAATAATAAACGTGTCAATATTCGTTAACTCAAACTCAACCCATTTATTATTCGTGTTAGGTAGGTCAACACGAATATGATCCATTTAATTTGAATATTTAAAATAATAAAAACTATAATTAATCATCCATATTTAACATAAATAACCCATTAAATTTAACATATTTATTAATTTTATTATTTAAAATAATAGAAATTATAATTAACAACCATATTTAACATAACAACCTATTAAATAGATTTATTAATTAATATATGCTTCCCTGTATTCTTTTAAATGCCACCCATGTGCTTATTTTATTACCATTGTGAGTAAAAGAAAAATGATTGAAAACTTCTTTATATATATATGCCTATTTAGGGTTTTTTTTTTTTTGGGTGTGGAATTTTGGATCCGCAAGTGTAAAAATTAAAATTTGAATTAATTAAATGTTTGGATTCACTTTCTGCTAAGGGGGCATCCAATTGGAAAAGTTTCCAAAAGCATTCAAAAAGCCATGAATTCAGAGCGATAAGGAGTAAGCGGTGGAAAAGTTTAATTTAACAATACAAATAAAATAAAAAATAAAATAAAATTTGGGGGCTGAAAAAATGGGGTCCAAAACGACGCCGTATGGTGGAAAAAGGAAGGGGAATCTGGATCATGTGAGATCTGATAGGACGGGAGGTGGAAGGAGGAAGGAGGAAGGAGGAAGAAGGTGTGTGTCTACCGTCTACGGTTTATTAATTAATAAATTTTTACATATGGTTTATTAATTAATTCAAAGTTTTTTGTAAATATTTTTTTATAATCATACAAATAATTATTTTTGGTTTTTATTGGTGCAAATGTTAATATAATTTATAAATTCAAAAAATTTTGTAAATATTTTTTAAAATGTTTAAGATCATAAAAATTATATTATGCTTATTAATATAAAATATTTATATATGTTTATTCATTAATTCAAATATTTTTAAATTTTTTATAATCATAAAAATATCTATTTTACGTTTTAGTAATATGAAGTTTTTACGTATTTATATGTTTTGTGATTAATCATGATTTCTTATTTTTGATATTAAATTTTAAATTTCTTTTTGATAATTGTAATGATATAAAAGTGTTTTTCAAATTACCACGTAAACATTTTTAATAGAAGGGCAACTAGAAAAAGTTGTTATAAGTAGCAATGTGTGGATCCTGCAGTTTTGGCTATTATGCTTTTTAAACTTAAAATGCGAGACTTGTTTTATATTTTGGAAAACCATTTTTAGAAAACGATTCGACCGGTCACTCTATTTTGTTTTATTCTAAAAAGGAAAACAAAATAAGAAAGAAAATCCTAAATATGATTTTTGATAAGAAAAAGCAAGTCTGAGAAAAACCGAGTCTAGGTCTAGAGGTCAAGTTACTTATCGAGAAGATACGATGGAAGCGTAGCACTCCTTTAAACCCTTAAAGTCAAGTCTCTACTAAACAAACTAAGGAAAATACGGCTTTGACTAATCAACTAATGAATGCCAAAGATAAACAATAACAATACAAAACATGCAAGACATATATAAATAAATAATAAGATAAAGTTAGATGAGAAAAAATGTGTACTTATGTGGCATATCCGACTATTAATTAGAGACAATGTTAATACAATAATAAAAATGCAAACTATTCACAATTAATTAGAAATTGGGTCATAGATTAGATGAAAAATTATTTATTCAAATGATACATTGAATGTCGAGCCTCATACAAGCCTATTTATTTATTCTATAATCAATTTCACAAAATTCCATTCAATCGGAACCATGAGCTTGATCATGTTATTTTAAAAATAAGAAAGACATTTTTTAAATAAATATAATAAATAGAAAGTTTAAAAAAAAATAAAACAAAGAAAGCCTAAAAAAGGAGAATATTTGAAGAGAAGAGAAAGAAAAAAATAATAAGTAAAATAAATTAAGTAATAATGAAAATGAAATTTATTGAATGAGAGAGATCAATTTTATAAGCAAAGAAATGAAATTTGGATATATAATTTAAAAGGGATAGAATTTTAACACAAAATAACCTTCATCCCAATGGTTGAGCTCATTTATTCAAAACATATGGTCAAACATCAAATCCTGATCCGGCATTGTAAATAAAACATTCTTTTTTTTTTTTTTTTTGTTAGGAGAGATGATGGATTTGGTAAAATTGAAAAGAGTGAGATAATAATAATAATAATAATAAAGAAGATAAACAATAAAAGAAAGAAAACAAATAATATATTAGTGGTCGCGTAAAAATGTATAATTTGTGAAAAATCGTAAATAGAATTGTGAGTCTTAAATGCTGTGAAATTGCTGATCGCATACAGATTAGGCCGTAATTAAATTATTAGTGCGAAAATCGAGTAAATTGGCGAATGATATATTGCGGCCGTGACTGGCCGTGGGTCTTTGCGTGGTATTGGCCCGTCCAATCGGTTTTTAGATTGATTTGGTACATCGTGTGGCCGAAAAATCTGGGCCGATTTTGGCACGACCAGGTCCCAGCTCGAACTACATGTTGGCCGACTGCCGGCAGCTCTTGTTAAATTTCCTAGCTCTAAATAAGGGAGTATGAGTGACTTAACAATTGCAAGAATTCAAGCATCCAAAATGATATTGGAGTTCTCAAAGTATGGTTGTGAGAGTCTGAATGTTGTCACATCAAATTCAAATAGAATGCATCAAAATATGTGTTCCACCGAACCATAGTTGCAATAGGTAATTTGTGCTCTTCTGCTTAAAAAAATGCGTCCAATCAAAATGTGAAAACACTATTAGAATAACGAATGCTGCTACATGATGCCTGAATGTTCAAAATGGAAGCAAAAATGTCTAAAGTCAAGGCATGTGACAATTGCCAAATCAATTAAGGGTTGCGGCATCGATGCTAGAGGTTGCTGCTGCACTTCACTCAGCAAATCAGAAAATCCGAACCAACCACAACAAACACCAATACCCAAGCAATAAAAAAGAAACTCCAAACCAAAGGAATTCCCATCTCCATTATAGCTCTGTTCCAACAAACCCAAAAAAAAAAAAAGACTCAAAAGAAAATAAACAAATATAAAACCCACAAAACAAAAACCCAATCCTAGACATTCATATTTGAGTTTATACATATACTATTCATACTCTCTCTCTCATTTCATGACCACATTCCTCTGTTAACTCGAACAAGAGTCATTTTTTCCATTTTTAATAAAAACTCAAATCAAAATACATGACACAGGAAAGAAGAGAGATATATGAGATGCTCATCCGGGTAAGAACAATATCTTCAATTAGGCTTCTATAAACTCCTAATCATGTAAAAGAGAAGATTCATCAATAGAACAAGAATCAAAGCAACAACCTAAAAAAGAAAAAAAATAAATACTATTAGAGCAAGTGCAAATACCCAGAAACCTCCAAAACATAAAATGAAATGAATAAAATAGGTTATATATTTATATGAATGTAAATGACGTTTTGGTATTCTAAAATTTTAATTCTAATAGGTTCAACTTATTTTGGATTTGTTGGAAGATATAAGATATCAAAGTAATTTATGATAAATTTTATGATTCTTACCATTGTCTTTTCATTCCTAAATGAAGAATCTGTGGAGTTTTATTTTTATCAAAATTTGAATAAATAATGAGGCAAATATATTGACAAATATGGTATAATTTTGGTTTGGATTTTGGAATTTTTTGTATATATTTGCTATTAATTTTTAATCAAGATTATTTAATTTTTATATCTGTTTTATTTTTAAATAATAATTTAGAATAATGATGATTTTCCTTGATAACAAATTATAGTAGACTAATTTGTTTCTAAAACAAAGAGTTACCTAAAATTGTAAAAATTATTTTGGCATTATTTAATATTTATATAAGAAATTAGATGCAAGCATTTTTTTTTAAAAAGAAATAAAAAATATTTAAATATTATAACACCGTTATTTTATTTTAAAATTACGATAAAAGTAAAATAAAAAAGAAAAAAAAATCCATATGTGATATAAGTCAAAAAAATTTGAATAAATAATGAGGCAAATATATTGACAAATATGGTATAATTTTGGTTTGGATTTTGGAATTTTTTGTATATATTTGCTATTAATTTTTAATCAAGATTATTTAATTTTTATATATGTTTTATTTTTAAATAATAATTTAGAATAATGATGATTTTCCTTGATAACAAATTATAGTAGACTAATTTGTTTCTAAAACAAAGAGTTACCTAAAATTGTAAAAATTATTTAGGCATTATTTAATATTTATATAAGAAATTAGATGCAAGCATTTTTTTTTAAAAAAGAAATAAAAAATATTTAAATATTATAACACCGTTATTTTATTTTAAAATTACGATAAAAGTAAAATAAAAAAGAAAAAAAAATCCATATGTGATATAAGTCAAAAAAATTTGAATAAATAATGAGGCAAATATATTGACAAATATGGTATAATTTTGGTTTGGATTTTGGAATTTTTTGTATATATTTGCTATTAATTTTTAATCAAGATTATTTAATTTTTATATATGTTTTATTTTTAAATAATAATTTAGAATAATGATGATTTTCCTTGATAACGTTATAGTAGACTAATTGTTCTAAAACAAAGGATTACCTAAAATTGTAAATTATTTAGGCATTATTTAATATTTATATAAGAAATTAGATGCAAGCATTTTTTTTTAAAGAAATAAAAATATTTTATTTATAACACCGTTATTTTATTTTAAAATTACGATAAAGTAAAATAAAAAAGAAAAAAATCCATATGTGATATAAGTCAAAAAATTTGAATAAATAATGAGGCAAATATATTGACAAATGTAAGGTATAATTTTGGTTTGGATTTGGAATTTTTGTATATATTTGCTATTAATTTTTAATCAAGATTATTTAATTTT